>VZTX01005138.1:1009892-1037325 GCA_013400915.1 Pardalotus punctatus | reverse complement strand
TTTTTTTTTTTTTTTTTTGGTAGATGCTTCAGACGTCTGCAAAACCATCTGGAAACAAGGTGAAGTAGGTGTTTTGTGACAAGACTTCTTCCAAGCAACCACAATATAATTTAAGTATCTATTTTTACTGCATAACCTCTATAATCACCAGAAGTATGGGTGCTCCCATCAAGCACCCATGGTCTAAAAATCACAGAGCTTTGAAACAGTGGTTTGGGTAGAGTTTGTAGGTTCTAATTCTTTGTAGCAGCCTTGAACTTATAATGGAAGCAGCCACAACAGGTTTGTATATTAAAGACAACTAGACAAGGTGTCAGAGTGAACCTTATTTGGGATATAATGCTGATGGTGGTGCTGTGCAAAGGTTTGCTCTAGGGGAGTTAAGCAGCAGCAGAAAGAAAACTACTCTCCTGTGCTTCCTGTGTTCCTCAGGAAGAGTTAACATTCCCTTTTTCAGGTGCTGGATAAAAATACTGGATGTGAAATGATGGCCCATCACAAACCACTGACAGCGTTGTCATTAGCCAGGATGGAGCTCATATTCAGAGTTCAAAACTTGTCAATCACTACCAAAATGCACAGCTCTTCTCTCTGTCTTAGCTCAGTAGTGGCACTGACCACAGCCTGTCACACGAATATTACCCTAAACCCAGGGAGGTCCTGGACATGCCAGGGGACTGACAGTTCTGCCTCTTGATATCCAGCATGGTAGTGGCCCTGAAATCTTGCCTGAAATGTAGAGATCTCTCTGTCTCAGAAGAACACAGACAGAAAGTAAACCAAAAACCATTAAAAGGTACAAAGGGAAATACTGAACATGCTTGGGCCTTGTATTTGGCAGTCCATTTTTACTGAGCAAATCTGTGAGTGCTAGTGCAGCGGGACTGATGGATGCATTGATGTGCTCTGCTCCCCTGTGGCCTGGAGGAGATTCCTGTTGCAGCATGAAATGAAAAGTTCTGTGTTTGAAAACATAAGTAGGTTCCGCAGAGCTGGATTTTTGCCTTTGAAGGGTCCATTCTACATATTCAGCTCAGTGGAAAGAGAGTATCATTCCCGGTGCTTCTGGAAAACGCTCTGTTGCTTTCTTCAGGAAATAGCAAGGAAGTGCTTCTGCTCCTTTTCACCATCATTTTTCTGGCTTACACTTCCTGCAGTCTTTCCTCAGAAAATAGGCATGAATCAAAACATCATTCTATTGTGCTGATCAAAACAGAGGCATTTTTGCCCACAGAATTTCCATTCTCCCCTATCTAAACAGCCTGTTCAAATTGCAAAACATAGAGCACTGGCTCGAGAACCGTCTTAACTTTTTCTGACAGCACCCAGCATGATGGGTTGCAGTCTGTTATCTGGATTTAAGCATTGTTGTGTTACAAATACTGTATGTCAAGAAAATTTGTCTGAAATACTATGAATTAAAAAAAAAAAAGAACCAAAAGCAACCTTAATAACATCTTTTATTTGTCTGTAATGGATGAAGAAAGATTTTTTATACAAATAATTTACCATAGACATAAATTAATGGGTAACATTCTTGTCAGGGAGAGAAAACAAATTTGCATGAAGCACTTTGATGTATTTGTTAACTGACCCTTTTCCTACTTCCTTTAATTAGAATTTCATATTTGGTAAAATGTATCATTTGTTTCTGACTGCAATGTACCAAAAGAGGAGGGAGAGAGTCACTTTAGAATAAACATTCACACCTGGTCTATATATAGCTAAACATACTACATCTATTTCATAGCTAGCTTGAAGAGTGGATTAAAAAAAGATAAAGTGCTGCACAATTTATCTGACTTTTCAAAACAACTAACACCTATTTCCATAGTGAGAAGGAGAGGGAACAAGAGAAATGTAGGTCTAATTTATTTATCTTTCTGTTTTCCTTCTCACATTGTTTCTCCATAGGCGTTCTGTCATCCTCATAGTATTAAGAAAATAAATAGAGAATTAGGGTTCACATATATTACTTTCCTCTCTAGACACAGTTCTAGAAGGGGGGGAAGCCACAGGAAGGGTGTGGACCCAGCAGCACTGCTGTGTGTCTTTGTGAGCTGGTGAAAACAGGTGTTAGTGCTGAGAGGGGTCCTCCTTGTGTGCCCCAGTGTGATGTTATCTGAAAACTGACTGAAGCCAGCTGTGCAAGCCCCTCTGTGGGCTACCTTGTGCTAGTAGACCTGGGGCACCCTCTCAGCTTGCTGCCTTCTTGCATTTCCTTCCTGAGATAAAACCATTCACTACCACAGACCATTTCATTTGATTATTGCTATTTGCAGCCACAGGTTCCTTCCAAACATAATTATTAGCCTGTGTTTTTCTTCAGAAATAACTGCTGTTTCAATCTTCTGCAGTTTCCTGCTTCCCCAGGCTCTGCTTGGTGGCACCTGGAACCCAGATCTCCTGGAAGAGGCAGAGGGAGGCTCAGGACACCTCAGCAGACTCCATCTAAAGCCA
This sequence comes from Pardalotus punctatus, assembly GCA_013400915.1. Lineage (NCBI taxonomy): Eukaryota > Metazoa > Chordata > Aves > Passeriformes > Pardalotidae > Pardalotus > Pardalotus punctatus. The sequence goes on along the minus strand of VZTX01005138.1, from coordinate 1,034,865 downwards.
TGGCGCCTCTTGAGCACCATAAACACTCATCACAACAGGGTATTTGAAGGCTACCAACAACCCAGTGCAAGCAGAACACCTGTGAAACCCATCTGCCATCCACTGAAGGGTTGGGAACAAAGCTATCAGATGGACAGAGCTTTTGGACTAAAAACAGCAATCTAGGATGTGATCATCATCAGTCCAAACTCTACTCATTGTCTCTCGCAGATAAATCAGTTTGTAAAGGATTATGGACAACCTATTTTGCAGGTGGCCCAGGAGAAGATATCACAAATGGAATTACAAAATGATGAAAAAAAAGTGAGGACAGAGTCCATTAGCCATGAGGTTTAGAGGCTTTGCTTTATTTTCTGCAATCTGTAGACTTTGCTCGAAGTCTGAAATGGAGGGTTGACTTCTACCTCTTGGCTGGACTGTCATGAAATCCCACTGGTGCACTGTTTCCGTTATTTTCTCACCTCATGATTGCAGTTGAACATGGAGGAAAAAAGGCAGGGAAAAAGGTTTCTGTGAATCTGCTTTGGTCAGCTAACAGACAAGAGTACTGCAAGATTTTAGCTAATTGGAAATACCTAGTTCTCTTGATTGCACTCATCTCCTGAGAAATCTTTGCTAGCTTTCCAGCACCAGATATACCACTTCACAGCTGTTTAAACAGATCTTGTAGATTTTAGAGGACCTGTTTGCAAGCTCTGTCATCAGTGTGGTTCCTCTCCACCTGAGGCACCTGCTGTCTTTCTCTGGATGCTTCTTACATCACCTTCCAACACATTGCCTGTGTGTCATAAAAAGACTTATTTAGAATGAACCAAGGATATGTTTTGCAACATAGGAATCAGATCTCTGCAGGACTTTGTCTGTTTTAGTTCAGGCTTCACATCTCAGACACTTCACAGTGACATGAGGACATTTCCAGGGGAAATACAACATCCTATAAATTGCCTTCACAGTTTTTCTATTCTTAGTTAAGAGGACAAATTAGTAAGGTGGATGACAGTCTCTTCTCCCAAGAAACAACAACAGGGCAAGAGGAAATGGCCTCAAATTGCACCAGAGGAGGCTTAGATTGGATATTAGGAAAAATTAATTCATTAAAGGGGTTGTCAAGCACTGGAATGGGCTGCCCAGGGAAGTGGTGGTATCACCATCCCTGAAGGTATTTAAAAGAGATGCAGATGTGGCACCTGGGGGACATGGTTTAGTGGTGAATTTGGCAGAGCTGGGTTAACAGTTGGACTAGGTGATCTTAGAGGTCTTTCCAACCTGAGCAATCCTATAATTCTAAAGGCACTCCAAATCTCACACAGCACACACAGGGCAAGAACACAGGAAGAGAGAAGAATTAATTTCACCTCTGAGTTAATTTCCCTTGGCTTTTGGCATGGCCAGAGTAAGATGGGCATTCACCCAGGCTCATGGGGGGTAAATCAGCTCCCAAGGGCTGAATCGTTTCCGAAGGAGCTCATTTCTTTTAATTGGCAATATTGGAAGCATTGGCTCCTCACTGAGGAGACAAATTAGATGCCCAAAAATAAGTGGGTTGAGAAATCTGAGCCAAGGAGCCTGAGGACAAAAATTTTGTCAAATGTTGATGTAAGAAAAGAAAAATAAAAAACACATGAGGTTTTTGTAAAAATCTGCCCTTACAAATGGGTTCAGGGACTATGGAGTTACACTGCAGAGATGGCAGTTCCTCTTTTTGAACTAGTTGTCTCTCTGATAATGCTTCTATGAGCCTTTTATCTCCCTTATCTCACTCTCTAGAAGTTGCAGTACCCAGAGCTCAAGTTATGCGCATACATTTCAATGTCTGACTGTTTCATAAGGCATGTGAACAGAGGATTAGGTCTAGGCCCTGAAATAAGATCCAGCACAATATGAGGATCACATATTTTGGGGTCCTGGTTGCAGACTTTCTGTGAATCTCCTTCTATCAAACACTCCCAGGAAAACTTTACCAGTGTTGTTATCAAATGCCTGTTTTAGATAGACTGGTCAGTAGATCCCATAGATGACTACAACACAAAAATATGCCAACAAACTTTCTTGCAATTTAAAAACATTGAGAATATTTGGAGTGTTACCTGCCTCTTTCATGGTGATGTAATAAACGCACATTCACAATTACAAATCTTTAACTTTTTATTCTTCTCCTATTTATTGCATAAAGACTTCTCTTTTCAGAAATTATTACAGTGAGATTTTTAAATCCAAATTACCACTTTGCCAACATTTTGTTGCATATTCACAACCATTTGAGACATGATGCCAACAGTTGAATTAATTATTTAGTGAATATTTAGTGTGACACTTGAACTAATGTGACAAAAGTGCTGGCTCTAGACCCTATTTTAAGAACTCTTATTAGCAAGTGCTAGAAGTACCTCCAGGTATGTTGCAATCCTGAAGACTGTGTAATACAACAAGAGGAAGTGGAGCAGCAAAATATTAAATTCCTGAGTTTCCTTGTAAGAGAGAAAGAGAACTGATTTGGAGGGACCTGTCCTTTGCTAGCTTGTGATGAGGAAAAACTTTTTAATCTAGCTAGAAAAAAGGTAAATATCCTACTGACACATCTTTGCACCAAGTCTGGAAGTATTAGATGAGGGATTCCACTTTTCAATCATGGTATTTCTTCTTTTCTTTCGTCTCCTTGTTTATTCTATGGCTTATTTCACGTAAGTATTGCAATTAGATATTGCAAAAGCTTATTCAGTCAATTTGTCCAAAGCCTTGCTAATCCTTCATTCTCTACAATAAAAAGCATTTTCTATAAGATTCAAGTTTAGCTCTCTACAGTAGCAAGGGTCACAGAGAGCAGACCTTCCACCATTTCACATAGGCACCATGTCTCAGTCTAATACTTCTGTGATGTGCAGCTCAGTTTTTCTCACTCTAATTTCGTCCCAGTGCCTCTGGCTATAAAGCGCCACAGCTTTACAGAATCTCTCTTCTGATCTGCTGCCTTTATGCCGCCCCAGCTCAAAACACAAAGTGTTGATTTCCACTTGTTCAAACCTACTTATATTTAAAACAAAATTTTCTGAATGGGGTAAGCTAAGATGGGATTTTGAGACAGGAAGCTGGTATTCTCCTAAGTGCTGAGAATGACTGCAGGCACTGCTTGGATCTCACCACTTCAATAAACTCATTGGTCAGCCTTTGGCTATGAATTATTTTTAGGCAGCTACAACACTTTCAGTTTTCCCTCAATCACACCTCTAGGGACTGACACTACAAAAGTGGACATCAGAGGCAGATCTCCTCCCAAGGGAAACAGAGGGTGAGGACACTGTCATCACTTTCTTGAGTTTCTCCATGCATCCCAAACTTTTAGGTCTCTATGGAAGAGAGCAAGTCAATTTGAAATTATAAGTTAATTATATATGGTAAAAATTCTCTTGACATGGTTGCTCATTTATTTCCAGAACTGGTACTTTTCTTCCAACAGATGTCATTCATAGCAAGAAGACAAGAATTAAAGACCACTTTTCATTAATTTTTCCATTTTCAAGTTCTGATGAACTTCAGTCTAGCTTTTGTGGGTGTCCCTCCTGCTTTTGGGAGTTTTCCATCCCAGTCTGAAAGGGAAAGTCAGAACCTCTCACCACATTTCTTGTGGTGTGAGAGGTGCCTAGGGCAACTTCATAAATATACACTAAGATTAATGGAATGGATTTATCCATATATTAAGTCCTTTGTGAATGAAAGAGGGCATAATTTTAAGATAACAATTTTTTCTTCTTTATGATCTTGACATGTGAACACCTAGAAATTAAAAAATGTGTAAAAATATGTGTAAAATTAAAAGGTAAATCTTAGTACAAACAGACTTTGACCTTTGTGTAAATCTGAGCAAGCCCCTATTGGACTGAGGGGCAGACAGGGTGAGAAAGAAAAGGGACACTCAGGCAGAAGACAGCTGTGAAGTTCCCAGCATTGAGTATTTTAAAATCAACACTTATCTCAGTTCCACTGGCTGGAATGCTATCAAAACATAACTTTAAAAAATAGTTTTGCAGAATGTAACTTGAAAGGTTTCTGCATCCCAGGAATAAAGATGTTTAGAAACAATCTCAGTGGCTTAATTCAAAATCCCTCATCTGTAGACATCTGGAGTGTGAAGAGATATTTTTAAAAAGTCAGGAATTTGAAACTTCTGCTAAAAATATTCTTCAAAGGTGAGAACAGCAACTGTGAATGAATATGTAGAGATGAAATCCTGTCTGCAGACACTAGCACTATTCTTTTAACAGTTACTAGTATCTCAAAGAAAAATAGCTTTTCTCTGTGACGGGGGGTAAGATCCTCCAAAAGTCCAAAGAATGGCATTGATCAAGAAAGGAAAAAACCAAATCCAAGTCTTAAAAAGGAACTGGTAGCTTGCCAATATTTGATTAATCTCTGTAAAACTTTTCGTCTCAGTCTTTTGCAGTCCTAAAAGAAAATGAAAAATTGCTTTGCCTGGCACTGTCCCTGTCAAAAAAAGTCCTCCCTGTTAAATAGCTCTTTGGATAAACTAGTTTAAAAGGTGCCTTTCACAGCCCTGGTCTTGACTGCACCATGATGACAACATCCCTCCATTAGCACAAGCCTTGACTTCCCCCACATGCTCTGATCTCCCTGCTGGGAATTGGCTGTGAGCCCAGCCAGCTCTGAGTTCTTCATGCAGTCTTTTCTTCTTGCCATATCTGCTGGGCCTTCTCTGTTCCTGTGACTTTTCAAGATGATGGATATATTAAATAGCTGGTTAAATATCTGGTTGGTGTTCTATAAACAAAGAAAGGGAGAAGGGAGAGCATAATTTCCCAGGAAGGAGGCTGGGACATCACTGTTAGCTCCAAGTTATTATAGGCAATCAACATGCACTTGTTGCCGAATAAAGCAGGGGTAAATATTAACAGCTGCTACCAGAAGAGTGTTATGTTTGCAATAATCAGAAACAAGCTGCTGATGGGCTGTGTAATAGAATTACAAACCAGTAAAGAAAAACTAGCCTTCTCTCTGACAAGTTGTTGTGGGTAGAGATGACATAATTCTGACCAAATAAATACCACAACAATAAAAAATCATAGGGAGGGCAGCATCAAGCAAATGCAGGCTGCAGTGCAGAACTAATGAGCGAGTTGTTGCTAAAATTCTACACAGTTGACTGCAAAATGGGGATGAATTTTCTTTGCTATAAGACACAGCTACTAAAAACCTCACAGGCCTACAGATACATTGCAGTTCAGAGATGGTGAAAGGAGATTTCTATGCCAGATTTGTACTCTTCAGTTATGCGTGAGGCTTTCGCATTTTATTTGGGAGGCTGAGATAATTAATGATTAGGAATCATTTATATAGCCTTCTACATTTCTCCTCTTTCACAAAACTGATAAAGACGTGCTTGCTCTCTTCTCTCTCTTGTCTCTTTCTCTTTTCTTCCAGACATATATCAATTAATGGACAAACATTCTTTCCTCTACTCATGACAGTATCCAATTGCATTTTTAGGGAAGTGTAAAAATCATGTCAAACTGCCAACATTTTGAGGTCCACTTGTTCTCAGACCAGATCACCTATGTTTAGTTGTTATCCAGTGTTCAAAAGCTTTTCAGAAACATCAAAAGTACATCATGGAAAGAGAGCCAACTACACAACATCTGTCAAATGAAGAAGGACTGTACCTCTAGGCCACATCACCTGCCCGAGGCTTTGCCCCGTGACAGACCAAGCTGGCAGACCTTACCAGGCATGTTACCAAAATCACAGGATAATTTAGACTGGAAGAGATTTTCTAAGGCTGTCAGGTCCACCCTCCATTTGGAGCAGCGCTCGTTTCCACACTGGCATAGGTGCTGCAGGCAGCAGTTATTTACAAGATCTAGGAACTTCCAGCCAGCTGCCTCTGCATCTGGATGCTCTCTCCCCGCTTTGTCCTTGTGTCTAGCTATTCTTCTTGAAGTCTTGGGGGTTTTTGGGTCCTCTTTCCTCATCCCTTTTTTTTTGCTGCATACCAGAAATGAAGTTCCCTTTTACTCTAGTAACATGAAGTCCATCTTTAAGCCACCTTCTTCTTTCAAACTTTTCTAGATATACTGGCCACAGCTATTATAAATGTTGTATCTACTCCATTCCTTTCTATTTATTCCATTCTTTGGTGTATTTCCTTTAGACTATGTTTAGATAGGAAATAATTCAGGGCAGTGTGTGTCAAATCTTAAAACCTCTGTAAAATGTCATAGCATCACATGTTGTCATCCAGCAAACCAATAATTATGAGGATAATGATTTCGTTCATAGCTGTCAAATTACTTTGTCTAGAACTCAGTTTTTAAAAACATAGAAAATGAAATGTTTGTCATGACTTTCTGTCAAAAACATAAAGTTTTAAGTGAATATGGATTCCATTTGTTATTATTATTTTCACTCATTTATGTAATCAATCTGCGAAAATATTACACGTGCAAAAGAACATTAAGGGATGTTGTCAGTTTATAACTAGTTTCATACTGTTAAATAGTGATTTATACTCTGTCTTCTGTAGCTCTCACATTGTGTCTTACCAGCACCTTCACTTAACTGCATTAGCTTAATAACATTGCCTGCTGTTTCAGAACTTACCTTTTTTGTCTTTGAAAGGTTTCTGTTCACATCAGTTAAAAAAAAAACAAACTTTTAAATTTTTTTTTATTTTTAACTTAAATATGGGTTTCTGTTTAAATATCTGTTTTTTCCATAATCCAGTGGGGGATAGTTGAGAATCACTAAGTTGAGGCAGTTTTTGGGAGCATTTCATTTCACTGAACTTTGTGAGTTAGTTCCTATAGAAATTGAGTTGGTTCCTATATAATTGAGAAAATTATAAGGTCTATAATATGTATACACAGAAAATAAACTTGAATTCATCAGTAAGGCTGTTTATTACTCAAATTATCTGTCAGTCTTCATGGAATTATTTGAAAAGCTTCAAGAAAAAATTTGCAAAAATTGAAGCAGAAACATTTTGTAACCTTTAAGGATGATTTTGTACAAAAGTGGAACACATCTGCCTAATAATTAAACACTCATCATTTTACAAAAAAACTGAGAAATAATTTCAAACATATATGAGCAATGGCTTATTCTAGCAGATGAAAGCATATTTTGCTGTTTTCACATATCTGATCAACCATAAAGCATCTTACAGAGCAGTACATAGGTACATTTCATTCTTTCTTCTTCTGTGGATAGACACAGGATCATCTCATTATACAGATGAGTGAAACCAGAAGAGGCTCTTCACTTTATTATAAAACTCACAGTTGAAACCTTATTTTTTTCTCCTCTTGTTTCCAATAATATGCGTAAACACAATATAGGAAACCTGGAAAACCTCACTGCAGTACTCACACCAAAATATGTGTGTGTGAATTAGTTACTTGATGACTTTGCAACCTGTGGGCACTTTTAGAGCTGTACATGGCACTTGCCCAAAGCCTTCAGCAAAGAGCATTACAGGCAAACCCATTTCAGGATGACCAGCTCAGGATCTTGTCTGGCCTTAAAATGTTTATTTTGATTTCTGCATTGCTCAGGAGTTCTGTCCATCAAAATCATCCTGCTTGACTAGTTTTGTAGGGAGACTAATCACATTATTGAACTTGGTTCTGTCCTTCCAAGACATTTAGGTCTGTTTCTAGGCAGGCTTCAACCTACTGCAACTTCAGAAAAATGAGCTCTCTAGATACAGGGTGAGGAAAAGGCTGCCTGGTGCCCAGTTTGGTGAGGGGCTGAAACTGGAGATCCTGACCATTTGGGATGGACTGACAGAGATGGGAAGAGAGAAGAGCCTTCCAAACAGTGTACTTCCTTCTTTACTATCATTGGTCTAGCTCTAAATCATCAAATTAACCAGTGCCAGAAAGCACTTCCAGGCTCTGGAATGAGTCTCCTTGTGCTGATACAGTGTGGGTCAAATTCCTGAGCATAGCTCAGATCACAGTATGGACAAGTAATTATTCCTGAAGGGCAGTTTGCATGCAGCCACCGTATTTTGGGGAGTAAGAGCAGTAGTAGTACACACTTGGGCTCTTCTGTGCCGTTTGACCTCAATGCCTGAGGGTGTTCCTTAGCATATTTATTTACCAGTACATACATTGTCCAAATGAGATGTAATCAATGAATTAAATAACACCAGTTCCTTTTCCTTAGCCCATCTCTTTAATCAGTTAATGAAAATTGAGTAAGAGTTCACTTGTTTTTACACTATTGATTTCTAGGCAGCTCACCTAATTCTTTTATTTAAATTTTCCTTAGCATACTATCAGAATAATTGTCCAAGTCATTCACTTCTTAGACCATAAACCAACCCAGAGATTCCTGATACCATATATTATATAAAAATAAAACCTGACCAAAACTGGATTGTGAAGTCATCTCTCCTGAGAAATTACTCACTGGAAGATCCTCTTTGATTTCAGAGAGGCTGGTGAGGGAACAGTGACAGGTTAAAATAAAGAATTTTTTACTCTTAATTTTCTTATTAAAACTTTTCACGGCCTCTGCATATTAATGTGACCCAGTGTTAAATATGGATGAAATTGGTATTTTAGTATTGGTATTTTAAAACTGTTTGTTTTAAAATGCTTATATGTAGCACATCATATAACCTCTGAAAAATGAACACTCTGTTCAAGAATTAAATCCAGAAATGTTAGGTCTCCTCAGAAACTAAATAAAACCAGTGAAAGTTAGAACATTATGTGCCTTTTAAAGCATAGGCATGATACTGGAGCATTACTGGATAAAATTTGAAGCATAGAAATCTATATATATGCAACCAGGCAGGCAATTAAATTCTTTTATTTGCTGTATGTCAAGAAAAGCTTCCACCACTTATTTGTTAAGTCAAACAATTTTTTCAGTATTCCACATCCTTTTGAAACTGATTATATTGAGCCCCATCAGTCAATATTGACTCCTTTGCCATTTATTATGTTTACAAAAGCTGCTCTGGAAGCTGTTTCATGCTGTAGCAGAAGAGCTGCTTCAGCCTGTAAATCTCTTGTTAGTTTACTTTTAAGACTTACATATTAATACATTATGAATTATGCTTCTGGATGGCATCATGTATTGCTCTCCAGTCCAAAAATAATTTATGTAGCCACCTTCATAATCTTAACCCAGATGTGATCTGCAGTATATTTACTTGTCTTATAACTCACTTGTAAACAGACTATAAATCTTGGTCCAGCAGAAAAGGTCAAAGGTACTCTAAAGGCAACACAAAGATTCTATACATAATATTATATCCCCTTTTTGTCCTAGATGAGAACATCAGTGAACAAAATATTTTTGAATACTTGTTGCAGGATCATTTCTTTTGTTCTTAATATGCTCCAAATATTTGGATGTGACAATTTCCCAGAAATTTCTATACTACGCTGTGCAGGCAGCTGGAAGAGACGATTTTTACAAGAGCCTTTAATTAGCATGTAACACCCACCTCATCTCACACTCTACATGTTGAGCTTTATGACTGCCAAAAGATTTCTATGTGATTTCTAAAGCCCCTTGCCTGCACCTGTACTTCACCATCCAAATCCACCAAGACCTTCCGTCTGGATTTGGGTTTTGTTCTGGCTTTATTTTTTCTGGAAGTTTTCCACTGCACCACACACATATATATGGAAATTTGAATTTGTAAACCTAGAGTGTGTATCCAACAATGGTTCTTGTGAATGCATGACTCCAGTGAAGGTAAATCCATGAAACAGCTGCTTCAGTCCATGGAAGCTGCTTCTCTCTCTTTCCACTGCTCTGGCTATCACTCCTCTTCCTCCTCTTGCCTTCAGCTTCATTGTGAACTTGGTATTAATACTTACTCAAAAGCAAGGATTAAGTACCTTCAGGAAATGTGTCACCTTTTTTAGGAATTTTTTTTCATATCTACTGTAACATGCTGTGTTTTAAAAAGCACATACTGCAAAACAAAGGCCTACATCACAAATTTTAATTGCATTTAACTAGTGCCCAGCGTTACTAGTCCTGCTGTTGGCAGAAACATATGCTAATATCTTTGCAGAATCCTGGAGAAACAACCAGTGTGCCTGCATTCAGAAATGGATCTCAATGTTGTATTACGGGTTTGACTAAGCTTCTTTGCCAATCTGCATTTCCTCCTTTGGTTACATCAGTGTAAGTAAGAGGAGTGATAGACTGAGTGAGGAACAGCTTTCCAGCATCTACTGAACCTTAGCTTTTTTCTTTCCTCTTCCCCATGCATTTCTGTAAAGCCTGCATAGTGTCTGTCAGGAAAGGGAATTTTATATCAAATCTTTCTTAATGTCTTTATCTTATAAAAATTTGACTGTATTTAATAAGAAATATGTGAAAATTATGAAAAAACTTGCACATGTTTGGGTCAGAACTCGTTACTACACACAAGTGTACATAGTTCCAATGTGCTGCTTCAAAACTGTTGTCATGCTGGAAAATGCTCTTGTAAGTTACAAATCAGATAAATAGAAGGTGAATTATATACCAAATGGTTAAAGCAGGTTGGGTTTCCACCTAACATTTCATCTATAAAATGTATCCTAGAGTTATACCAGTAATGTTCTGTTATTATGATACAGTCCTCTTGGCAGTACAGCACAGTACTTAGTTGGGGAAAAAAGCTCTGTTTCATTTTATTCAACTGCAGCAGAACCTCATTTAAGTACCAGGATCAGCCAGAAACCAAGTGTGCTTGATGTTCTTTCCATTCCTGTGAACAAAGGCAAAAGCAGCAGCACTGAGATATAACAGTGCTAGAAGAACTTCTTCACCTCCATCCAAAATAAAAGCTGCACTTGGAATTTCATCAGCTCGATCAGGGTTTTTTTCCCTTGAGTTTGGCCATGAGACCAAGAAGACGGGTGACTAGTTAATGTATTTCTGATTTTAAACATATTTAAATATAATAATCACACTTGACTAAATAGAATCGCTTTCCTCCATCATTAACTATGATGGAGGAATTAGACCATTAATCCTTATGGAGGTACATACAATATGCTGTTCTATTACATTAAAAGTAATGGAGCTGAATTCTCACATACAATAAGATGAGGTTTCAAAGAGGCCTAATACACGTTCTATGTGTAAATTCAAAGTGTCCAGTGATGATTACATTGTTCTCTACAACTAGATAAATGTTAAACTTCCATTATTAAATTTTCTTTTAAAAGTTTAAATTTAAATTTAAATTTCCATCTCTGATTCAAAATAAGAGACTCTTCCCTCGAGTAATGGAACAATAATCCCTATTTAGAATTAGCAAAATAGGAAAAGGGGATAAAAAATGGGATACTAGTATTTTGGTTTAAAGTTTTGGACCTTTTTTATTACTGAACTGTCTGTCTAGAAAGAAGTTTAACTTATTTGTACACAGATGACGCATGTTTATCTCCCTTTTTCTTGTGATGCCATATGGCTCCCTTATGAACATTATGACTGCTGTGGGACTCAAAAATGGAACAGATAACTACTGGAAAATTAGAAGGTATTTGTAACTAATTCCTGAGCTTCTGGTGGAGTTGTGACACTGTAACATTCTCTTCACCCTTCTCCATTTCCTGAAAAAGAAGATACATTAACAGGAACTATAGGGTTTATGTGAGACAAGTTTATTCTGTTTACTGCAGTGTTGCTACATTAAGAGAAGACAGTAGAAATGCATAACCATTGAGAGTGACTTTAAATGTGTAAAAGGCTAAAAATATTATTTAATTTAAGTGTATGCTTTACATTTCTAAAGTTCGTTTATAACTCTGCTTTTCAGAAATGTCGTGGGGGCCTGTCAATAATTTTTTTTAATTCAGGAAGAGGAAAGTGGTTTATAAATTCAGTTGGCAGTTTTTATCTCATATGAGTAAAGCAAGCAGGCACATATAAGAGTAAAAACATAATCCAACAGCAGTAACCAAATATGTAAAAAGAAAAAGTAATCTCTCTTGAATAGCAAGAACTGTGTAAAGATATTAAAATCAACCTGGTCTTTTATCTGTAGATCTTGGAAAGCAGTGGGGAGAGACAACAATGGGATACCACACAGAATTGTCCTTGAAAGACTCCTAACTGCTCCTGCCCTGCAGAAATAGGATTCCCAGGTAATGCAGAGGGCAAGTTATGGAGTAAACTCTAAACAGTGATCTAGGGTCACAGCATCTTTTAGAATGATCAGAGAGTTGCTTTACAGAAGTAAAAGATGGTTTTCTCTCATCAGTTGCTGGCTCCTTGTCATAATAAATGGTGTACAAAATGTTCCTTCAGAATTAATTTCCTAAAACCAGATTATTACTGAATGAGTAAGTTCATGTGGGCAGTTCCAAGGGGACAAGGATTTTACCACCGCCCTCAAAAGATGTTTGAAATCCAAGGAGATTCTTAAGTCAGATCATACCACATTCATGAGCCTTGCCCCTGTTGTTGGCAGATACAAGCTCTTCCAAGAAGTTGCACTGGAAAACATGGCATCAGGTAGAGGTAGCAGAGCCTGAGAGCAAAGACAAACTGGAGGAGGGAGGATAGGCAGAACTGCCAACAATACATTGAAATCAATAGCCCTGTAAAGGGAAAACAGACATCCAGCAGAGCTTTTAATTGTCAAAAATTACAGCTACTCTTACTAAGACTAAAATGTTGTAAAAAGATGACTGCAGCTATAAAAACGAAAGGCTTACTTACAGTATTTTTGTCTGCTAATTAATAATTTTTGTCTGCTAATTAATGCTAGAATAAAACCATCAGGCAGATAAGGAGACCCAGAGAAAACAGCTTTAAAAGGTTAATGAGTTCAGTATCACCCAGAGTAACAGAAACCTAAAAAACATTCACACTTGATACTGAGACAATATTCTGTGACAGCTTTTGTTTCCACTGTGAGAAATTAATGCTTGAATTTATTAAATTCTATATAGATGGTATGTGTATGGTTTGCATCTTTCACTGAGTATAACCTTGTTGTGACACGCTCCAAGACATGCAGGATATCAGTTCAGTGCTTCCTGATTATTTTTTTTCTGCCCTTTAGGACGACTGAGTTTTAAAGTCTATTGCAAGACTTCTGATTTAGCTTTGGTCTTGTGAAAAAAAAACAGGTTATTTGAAAGGTGTTACTGCTTTTATTTGTGCCATTTCTTCGGTTCGCTCAGAATAATAAATATAAACATTTTGAAATAAAATTTCACACAGACATAGAATAAATGTATGGCAGCTCATCTCCTTCTTGTGGTATCAAGGCTCCTGAGGTTCGTCTTGGTGGGCTGTCAATCTCTCTTCCCATCACACCTGGTGGGCCCAGCTGTCTCTATCCATGGTCACAGGCAGCACAGCTCCTCACCTCTGGGGCAGCAGTACTCCATCTTTGTTACACCACTGAGACCTAGAGGAATTATTAGTAGGACTTCAGTTGTATCCCATTCCCCATCTTGGCCAAAATGTGGAGAGCAGCCGCTAGATGTCTGTTCTCACTGCAAAGATAAGCTTGCAAAGTTCCCATCATGAAGAACAATATAATATTTAAACCAACAGCTATTTTACAGCTTCAGAACATGCTCAAAGATGAAAGTCAGACTGAGCCATTACAGGGTAGAGACTATGAAAGAGATGCAATGAAACAGACATACCCGTTCTGCAGGAGGATCAGAATGTGTGGAAGAGCAGGGAAGAATTCTGATGACATGAGAAGACTAATTGATGGATCCAGCCTCTGAAACAAACTGTGTAATTTTTATCAGATGGAACAAGACTGGAAAGAGTAGGACATCATGCAGTTAAGAAAAAGAAAAAAATAGATCTCTTTAAAAAAAGAAAAATACTAGGAAAAATTGTATGGTGGAGCAGAATTACAATAGAACTGAATCACAAAAGACTGAAAATAAAAAGTTTCTTGAAAGGGATGTCTTATTTGGTCTTTCCAAGAGGATGACCACAGAGAGGATAGAAATGAACTGTACTTTAAAGAACTTCTGTAGGCATATGGAAAATTTTTCAAAATAATTTAGAGGTCTTTGGTGTGCTTGATCTTAGAATGTGAGCACTATAAGGTATGCAGTTTCATAGTAGGATATTCTTACACAGTTCATCTCATAGATTACTTCTTGCCCTCTCCTGAAAGGGGTAGCATAACAATGACTACAATCTGAAAGCCTGAATAGATGTGAAGTCCTTTTTCAGTCAAATACATTTACTTGTTTACCTATTACCCCACATGCACATCACACTTCTAGCAGCAGATATAGAAGTCGTCTTCATCCGTAGTCTTGCTCCATGATGGAGGTACCTGAGTTGCTGCAGGAGCTGGTGTGCCTGCACTGTTCATCTGCCACAATGCCAGTCAGATGCTGGCTGGAAGCAATGTGCTTACAGATAGTGCAATACTAACCTGCTTAAATAATTAATCCAGCTTCCCAGCAGCGCTGTGTGCTTGAATTCTGAAGCCCACTCGTTTGAGGGACGGCAAGGTGCCATTTCTATGCATAACAGTGGGCACAGATGTCTCTGACTCCTCTGAACACTGATGTCACTTCAGCTTGTAAGCACTGGGGAAGAGTGTGGGGTTATCTAACCCCAACAGAATTCATCACACCAGATTTGAGACATCTAAAGTCAAGAGATCTATTTCACAATAAATGACTCTTTCTTATAAATTGAAAGTAGAAAACATCTGGAGAGAGTGGTGAGATGAACTGCAATTTGCAGGAGGCCTGCTTCTCTAGTGACCATAAAAGGACAGAGAGATCAGATGTAGATTGGGCTTCAGATGCTTGAATTAGATAATGACTCATCTCAGCATCCTATTTCTAGTCAATGAGGAAAAACAGGCACTTCCAGAAGGTAATTAACCTTGCAACTTAGAAAGGTGTTTTTTTCCCCTATGTGCTAAAACTATGACCCCAAAACCAGGTTTAAAGTGGAAACATACATGTTGGATAGCTAAAAAGAAGTGAGATGACTACAAGTGAAGGTGGATGCATTATTTTTTCTCTATATAAGTTTATAACAGGACTAAGACTTTGTGTTTTTCTCAGGATTTCTACATTTATATAACTTACATGTACAAATTGACAGTTTTACACTATGAACAATATGCATAATGGCATTAGATCACTTTTCCTCCTTCATGTCTTCTTATTCACCCACACTTTAAAATGCAATGATGAAATACAGTGAGTAGTATAACAATGAGTTTCTTCATAAACATTCTCTGAGTGAGGAAAGGTGCTGAAGTGCTCTGATGATGAAAGATGGATTTACACTCATGTCTCTAATGCAATATGATGGGATAAAAATCCAGCATCATTTTTTGGATAGGTACCCAGAGAACTCATGAAACAGGAAAGAAGGAGCCTTTCATCTACTGCACCTTGACTGCTTTCTTACGTAATATAAAAAGTTGCCAGAAAAGTGTTGTCAGACTAGAGGGATTTCAGAGAAAAAAGGGCTAAAAAGGATGCTAAGGAGTTAAGTGCAGTGTGGTAACGCAAGAGGGAAGACAACAATTGCAATCTAAGGAAGAAAGGCGTTGTAAGCTGCACAAGAGATCCATGTGGTCTACCATTAAGTGCCCTATCATTCACATCTTTTCCTGGGGCATTCCACTCCTAAAAATTAGCATGAACAGGCAATAAAATGAAAGAAACACTCTTTTATAAGTTAGGAAAATCCAAATCCCTCTCTGGGCTGCTCTGTTATCTGCTGTCTAATGTGATTTCCTCCTGTCAATGAGGTAACAGTTTTTGTGACTTTCTTGTTTACTCCAGTGGAATGGACTTTGGGCTTTATGCCTGTTTTGTTCTTCCAGTTTCTCTGCCTATATGACAAATGCATCAGGAGCTGGCTCACTTCTTCCTTGCTAGAAAATAAGTAGAACATCTCCATCTTTTAGCATCAGTATGGTTAAAATCTTACTCTTGCCCATAAGGCACATACGCAGTCTGAACTATAATGGGCAGAGTGAAGTTTCAGTATTTCCTGGAGACAGACTAAGGTGCCAGATTTTCCCTCAATGAAGACCAGAAACCTTGAATAACCTGAGGAAAAATTGCCTAACTTAGTGCGCTGAAGTGAATGCAATAGTCTGATGGTCTAATTTGAAACCCATGCTTTTATTGATGGACTAATATTATGATAATACCAATATTATTTTGTATTTTCAAGTCTGGGATTGTTTGTTTTTTTTGGGGGGGGGGGGGGATGTTGTGTTGGTTTGGTTTGGTTTTTTTTACTAGAGTTGAAGAAGCAGGAGTGTTCTCCAGAGTGAAAATCTGAGATTGACAATAGGGTGGGGTTGAGAAGTACTAAAAGACAAGAAGAATAAACAACTGCTGTGGGAGGAAACTAAAAATCAAGTTTCCGAGGATAGTTTCTTGCATGTTGCTACAGAACATAAATATTTCCCAAACAGGACCCATACTGGAAAAAAGCCAGAAACACAGCCTGCAAATATTTACAGAAATGGATATGCATCTTAGCAGTCTGAAGTCACTGACCTTTTTCTCAATACAGCAAATGGAGTGTCTATATAAGCATTTAAGACTTAAGTGTCTTGGAAGATATGCCTTGACTTAAATATGATTATTGGTGTAAGGAATTACCAAATCATTATAATGCACTCATTTATATAAATGTCATGTTGTACGGTTTATGGTAAGCTGTGAAATGAAGTCACATAAAACATATGACCAGACAATCACTTCAAAAGTATTGCTAACACAGAACTGATGAATTGCACTGGTGAAAAGAAAAAACTTGTTATAGAAAGGGATGTCACAGCAACATATGCATGCAAATGCTGGTGAATGTAAAGGACCAAGAAAATAGATGTCTGCGATAGGATTCATCTGATTTAATTTTGTTGCCTAATTTTGATGTCTCTTAGTTCCTCCTAGTGCTGACAGAGATCTAGTAAACAAGCAGTGGTACATACAGGATGTTTCACACAGTGGCTGTTCAGACTGCAGTGAGTTGCTCTTGCCATTGATAGTTTGCTACTGACTAGGGTGGAGTCAGACCAATTGCTGACATGTAGGCATTCCCTTTGTAGCTAATTATTTTAGGAGGAGATGAAAATAAAGAAGAAAGGCATTGGCTGATAGAGTTATATTATAAAAATAGGATGAAGGAATCAAAATTTAAAAAAAACCAAAACTTGAAATTAACTATGCTGGTGGAAAATGCATATGCCTCTCCATTTGACAACCGTCTGGAATGCCAACTCCATTTTACTCACTAATTTCAATAGAGATGTGATTATATGGCTAGCTTAGCCATCAATTTTTTATAAAATTTTACATTTATATAATGTGCACAATTACATTTTCTATAATTATAATTAGATCATTTTATATTTCTTTTTTGTCATTGGCTATATTTTATTAAAATTGAAGTAGTACCACAGCTTCATAAATCTCAGGAACAGTTCTTCATTTGATCTGCTTTTTTAGTATCCCAACACATTAAGATTTTATGCATTTTTTGTAGCTATTCAAAAAGGAAATAGGCTCTTGAATGACTTAATAAAATTAAATCAATCATAATTGCACCATTAGGCTGCAGAGTAGATGAGTATTATGAAAGCAACTTATCTTCTAAAGTAACGTTTGCTTGGTATAACTTGAGATTTCAGAAACCAAATTCAGACCTCCCCAGGTGGCTGATTCATGACAAATAATTTGCCTGCAAATTCTATGAATCATAGAATCATAGAATCATAGAATCATAAAATCATAGAATCATACAGTGGTTTGTATTGGAATGGCCTTTAGAGA
Organism: Pardalotus punctatus; assembly: GCA_013400915.1. NCBI lineage: Eukaryota > Metazoa > Chordata > Aves > Passeriformes > Pardalotidae > Pardalotus > Pardalotus punctatus. Next base: position 1,017,085 of record VZTX01005138.1, on the reverse strand, counting down.
TCATCTAGTTCCATCCCCTCTACCTTCCACTAGACCAGGTTGCTCAAAGCCCCATCCAACATAGCACTTCAGGGGATGAGGCGTTCACAAAATCTCTGCAGACATCACAACTTAACCTGTTAAAGATTAAAAAGATCACATTTTTTTAAAAAATTATATCTTAGCACCATTTTTCATTTTTGTACTGTCCTAGCTGCTGTTATAGTGTAGCACCATTTTTCTGCTATCCATACTACATACTTTCCTCGCTAGAGTGGCTCTAGCCTTAGCCCAGATTCAGTAACCATTACCAGTTGAAAAGCGTTTGGTACATTTTGGGAGTACATCTCCCATTTAACTCATCTGAAAAGAATCTGCCTTGAATCTTGTGAGACTTGTCCATGGAACACAGCAAGAAGGACAGCCAGGAGATCAGCTTCCAAAGCACACCCCTGGCTGAGAGAATATGCTAATATAAATATACCCACGGAAGACAAGTGCTACGCCAAGAACAAACTTGGCCAGCGAGCATCTCAGCCCCTGCAGATGTCAGAGGGGTTGGGTGGGACTTTACAAGCCATGGGTTTAAACTCAGACATCTACCTGTTGTCAGAGTCTGGTTTAGGTAGCCTCCATTCCTCAGGTGAAAGGTGAATTTGATGGTACAACTCCTTGTTCAAGGGAGATTGTGAAGATGATGAAAAACACTGTGAAGTACATAGGAAGCCATGGTGATAAAAAATAAACTTAGACTATCTTTTTCTAACAACACAGAAAATGCTTCATTAATCATTTTAAAAAGCCTTTCTACTGAAACATTCCAGGACTAATAAGCCAGGAAAATAAAAGACCGAAGTGTAAATTACCTGGGGGAAAAGCCATATTCAAGGAAGCAGAGGAAGGTTTGCTGTGTTGCAGATCACAGGGAAGAGCTGCACAAGGGACCAGATTTGGACAATGCTCACATGAGACCATGCTACTGCTCCTCTGTGCCTGCTGAGGCCACTGAGCTCTGGAAGGTCTGGAAGTCCCCCACACACATATTGATAATTGCCTATTGCAACAGACATGAAAGAGACATGCAGGAAACTGTTTATTTAGGCATTGCAAGAAGAGTGGTTTTTTGGAAAACCCTGAAAATTGTCAGTAAGGTCTAATTTGCGGAAAATAAATTTCAAATTCACTTTCTTCTAAATGGCTGATTTACTTTCTCCTACATGGAAATATAGCATCAGGCCTTAGCTAACCATTGCAGCAGTTTGAGCAGGGTACATAGGAGCTAGGGACCAGACATTATTTTACATGGCCTATGAATAAGACATTTAAGAGAGTTTCCTTGCAGATGATATATCAACAACAAGCACAATTTAATTCCTTGATTTATCAAAGTTACATTTACAGATCATGCAAGTCAAAAACTTAATTCTGCTGGAATTGTTTCTTTCACTGAGATATTTTGGAAAGCAATGTGCCCTTCACCCTGAGATTAAAACAGACAACCTCTCTGTTAATTTAAATTTACTATACTCATTTGCTAGGCTATCACTTGTTTTCATTTTTCTAGACAAGCAGCTATTGTTCACCAGCCTGTGCACTTGAACTGCAGATTTTGTCTGCATGAAACTCATAATTCAAACCACAACAGAATGCAAGAGTCCATTTGGAAAATGATGCCCATCAGGAAGAGATTCATTTCTCCGCATGAATTTTTGGCAACACACTATTCTTCATAATTTGTACTGCAACTGCTCTCGTTTACTGGCACTACAGGTGTACCTTTGTGTTTTCATTTTTAACTGTAGGTGATTAAGGAAGCAAAAATTCCCTCAGTGATAAGTCATCTATCCCATATTTGTCAGATTTCCTAGTGCTTGACTTACAGCTTTTTCAGTCTGAGTCAGCTTGACTACTGGATTAATGAGAAATTTAAGCACCACCATCCCTAGGTCTTGAAAAGATCATCAGATTGTCATTTGGATGAGGAATGATTGCTGTGATCTACAACTGGATGTGACCAAACCAAATACAATACCCTCACAGCATATGACCTGTACGACATAAAGGCAAAACCACATACATTTGCAACAGTGAGACTTCATTACCAACTTTTCTGTCCCACTAGTCTCCTTAAACAGGATTATTTAAAGATTGTGTGCAAGCTGATTTAGTCACACTTCAGTGTTTATACTCAGAGGTTCCATATTTGAAAATAATGGACATGTCTGAGATAGAACTTTTCCTTGTGTTTCACACCAAGGAAAAAAAATAGAATATGAAACTAGATAAATACTCTTTAAAACTGATTCCTAGTAACGAATTCAAATGGTGTCACGGAGGATCAAAAAGCCAAATTCAAATGGCACACCAGCATGTGGGGAATTATCAAGTTACTCACAAGCCCTGAAATGAGGGTGCTCCACTGTTGAATATATATCTAGAGGCTCCAGCAAAGACAGAGTCTCAGGACAATGAGAAAAAATGCAGGCCACTTTTTCTTTGGAGGTCTTCTAACCAAAATATAAACAAGCATTTAAACTTCTTTTGATTCAGTTATTATGGGTGCTTAGAGTAAGACAGCAAATATCTCTTCATATATTTTCGTTGCATAAATATAGAACTCATGAGATCTACTAGCAAAAAAGAAAATACAACTGGACATGTATCAGCAAATGTGAATTAGCACCTTAAATAAATGCTGACACAGCTATATTGACTAATTACAATCACCTGGGGGGGAAAAGTCACATCTTGTGAATAGATCATGCTCCTACCCATCCCAGATACCTGCTGCTGAAAATCTATGTTCACTTAAAACCATTCTCTCTTGAAAAGGACAGATGTTCCAGGTAAGTGCAATTACACAAGAGAAGGAAGACCATAAAAAGGAATTCAATCTTCAGAGAAATGCAGGCTAGATGCTGAGTAGGGGAAAGATAATTCAGACCTGCATCCAAACCAAGCTTTCTCAAAGCTTTTTTGATATTTTATTTAAAGTAGAAGGTTCATTGAATCATGTACAATTTGCATATTCTCTTTACATCTTTTTTTTTTTTTTTTTTTTCTCTTGGTGGAAATGAAATGGTAATCTGAGCAGCAAATTACTATGATAGAAATAATGCACTGGAATGCACTTCAAAACAGTGATTTTATAATACCTTGCAAGCATTGCAAGTAGTCATATTTGCAGCTAAGTGACAGCTTATGTGGAGGAAGATTTTAGGGAAGCATAGGAAAATCCATCTGGATACATGTGGCTTGACAAAGCCCTGCTCGCTGGCTTTGAAGCACAGTGACATGCATGACTGGGTTTGGGACTTGAGCTGACACCTCTGCACAGCCCTGCGCCATACATTCTCCCGTCCTTGGGAAGGCTCAGGAGCTTAGGAGGACATGCAGCAACACAGCTTTGATAGCTTTCCATGCAGCCGCAGCTACGTTTCCTGACGGAGCTTTGAACAAATTCAGACAAACTGGCAGCAAAAGAGGGTGGGATTTAGTTTACTGCCTGCCTTGCCAGGCCTGGCCTCCAGCAGGTCACTTTAGATGCCCCTGGTGGTTGTGGCATCTGAGCAGGACTGGCAAATCTAGCACAGGAGACGCTTTGCCTTTAGAGCGGCAGCTGGAGGACAACGGAGTTATTCCACGGCACCTAAGTGGCATTAAAGACCTAAGACTGGATCTTGGAATCCTTCCCAAAGTGTCAGAGGGCTTCAGATTAGTGACTTACTTTGAATTGGATCTCAGAACTAGCAGAAAAATTGGAGAAATAAAAGCACCATTAGGGTGCACTTTTTATCTCACAATTTTGTACTTCTGTCATTATCATAAATCTGGGAAATGACAACTTTTAAGAACATGTTGTTTTGTCCTATCTTCTTAACTAAAAAGAGGTTTTATAAAAATGTTGGGGAACAGAAAAACAACATTAAGAAAGGCTGTCTCATAATGATTTATTTTCTGTTGCCATCCGTCCCTCATTAATTTTGTACTATTCCCTTCATATTTACAAACAATCCATGGAATATTTGAGAAATCTCATTGTATATTTTAGCCTGGGGCCCAGTGGACAGAACATGCTTGAGCAAGGCACTGAACTTGGGTTTTCTGATTCATAATGAATTTCTCTAACTACTAAGCTGTGGTAAGAAGGGATATGTAGCCCCTGCCACTTGAAGCAGTGTGTCTTGCCCAGTTCATTAGAAAACTTCTTGTAACATCCTTTTCTTAGGAAGAAATTCAGGCTCCAGACTCGATATGAACAGAGCTTAATAATCATTATCTAGGGTCCAAAATGTGAAGCTTAGGCAAGTATATGTGCTCAGAGGGTCTCCAGATATTTTACAGTCTCAAGTACTGAGCTCGTACCAAACTGTCAAGCAGGACGGTTTGCTGGGAGCACAGTCTGATAACAGGAGCCCAGGCAGTGAAGGCAATGTGCAGTTGTACCTCCCTTTCATAAACTTATGGTCTTTACTGGATTGACTCCAGATCCTCAGCAAGGGTCGGTCTTGTACCCATTAAAATGAATGGAAGTTTTCCCACTGAAATCAATAAAATGAGAATCAAAGTCATTCTCATTAAGTACAATTCCAATAGATTTAAGAGCCCATCATTTTATACTGACTGCTTATCAGTCAGTATAAGAAATGGACCTCATTATGGAAAAAACTGCATTGAGCTTTGCATTTTCAAAGCATGGCTTAAATATGAACCAATTAACTTCAAAGTTTTCACCTGATGCAGTGACAAATCATGCTGACAAACATGCTAGTGCTAGTTATGAATCTCCCTAAGCCAGTCTCCATGCCTTGGAGTTAAGTCTATAAAAAGTTTTGAAAGAGCCAAAGTTCTACAGTCATGTTTTATAGGAGAACATGAATCACTTATACAGAGAAAAATAATGAAAGGATTTTACTCAGAAAGGTATTTGCCTTTATGTACCTTGATGTTAAAGCACCAGTGAGTTTATATGCTGCTAAGAGAAATGAAGAGAATGGGATGGTCTCTGAGGACATAAAAGAAGCTTTTTCTTGCTCTCCCATGGCTGCCAGAAATTTTGTGACTGATATTTTTTAAGAAAAGAAAAGAAGGAGAAGTCTACAGTTATCCCCAGGTTTTTTTTCCATTTGATTTTTAAAATATTTCATGTGTATAACATCTTGTGCACTGCTTTTAATGTTGAATCTTCAGACTTTTTTTGCTTATGTCCCCAAAATGTCACCTTCTTTAATGTGGAATCCATGACCATTCCTTGCTTTTCTCAAAGTTTTGGAAGATGGATTTGCAAGAAGTAACTACAGCGAATTCAGAAAACCAAACTGTAATAACCACAAACAGACAGATGCTTTTGAAATAAAAACAAAACAACGCCCTAAAAGAATTAGTCCAACTCCTTCCTCCTTGCAGGACCCCCTAAACCAAAAATCATATGACTAATGCCCATGCGATCCTCAAACCCTGACAGTTTCAGTGCTGTGACCACTTCCCTTGAGAGCTTGTTCCAGTGACAAACCACACCAAAAGGTGTGAAGAACCTTTTCCTAATGTCCAGTCTGAACATGCCCTGATGCAGCTTCACACCATTTCCATGCGTCCTGTCACTGGTCACCAGAGAGAGATCAGCATCTCTGTCTCCACTGACCACCTTCAGGAAGCTGTAGACTGTGATGGGGCCACCTCAGTCTTCCAAGTTTAACAAACTAAGTGACCTCAGCTACTTCTCCAAAGTCTTGCCCTTGAGGCATTTCACCATCTTTGTTGCACTCCTCTGGACATTTCAGTGCTTCTGTGCCTCTAGCGTTAATTTCTTATTTTTTTTTTTTTTCACTTTGCTTTATCTCGTTTTCTTTGTGTGCATTTATTTTTGCCCTTCTATAAAAACAAACATGTTTACCAAGGTATGACTTTAAGTTTTAGGCCTCTCTCACCCAACATCTTAAAGACCCAAATAAACTGCAAAGAGGCAAAAGAACCTAACAAAGGGCCTATGTATAGAGAGATAAGGCAAATGAGAAGGAACACAGGTATTATTACAGTGATAAGTTCTGAATGGCACCCACAAAAGCAGACTGAAAAACAGTGTTTTCTCATTCCCAGAAAAGGAATGATAAATTTATATTGAAGAGCAGAACAATCTAAAAAAAATGAAGGGTCCTTTAATTTTACATTTCAATATGGCTCAAAAAAAGATGCAACATAGAAAACCTGGAGCCTTTTTTGTTCCTGAAATTATAGCTTGCAAAGTCATTACCGTGAATATCTTAAGCTTTCTAAATGATCATTGTCTTCTTAATATTCCTTTGCATAATACACCACCAAAATTGAAATTCAAGAGTAACATTCTTAGCCATGAAGCATTTTCATGCTGGATGTCATCATCTGCCGTATGTATACACATCATTTTCCTGCTTCTTCCTCTCTGCAGATGTGTAGGTGAACTGTAAAACCTTATTTTCTCCCCTCAGCCACCCCAAGATAAGCTGAAAACTGTAAATTAATATAATTTGTTCTCCAAGTGGCTTCAGACATTTCAGACATTCAGAAGCTTCAGAGTCTGGAGCCACTAGGCTCACTCTGTCTTGGAGACAAGGCTCTTATATCCCATTCTTGTGTCCCCAAATTAAATACTATAGTCTGCATTTAACTAAACTATTTCTTCCAAACAGAAAGACCTTGATCTTCAAGTCCATTTCTTTGGTAATTTCATCTTTCTATTAAAAGTTTGTACATGATTTCTTACTTAAATACATCTTATACCAGCACTTGCTGCTGGTATACTAGTGGATTCTAGGGCTTGCTACTCCCTGTTAGATTGAGGAATATTTCAATGCATAACATTTTCTTCCTGGGGAGGGTCTTAAATATTACAATCAAGTCAACTTTTGATCTCCTTTATGGCTTTTTTTTTCTGTATCATTGCTTTGTATTTTTTTCTTTCTAAAATCTCACCCTAACAGGCCTTTTTTTCAGCTTCTATGATATTTTTGTTTTCAGCCTTCTCCATTTCCTCATTGTATTTGACGCCTGTCTTGGTTTGAAGACAGGTATCTGCTAAGGAAGGTGTAAACCTCCCTTAAAACCCACAAATGTGAATCCCCTTCCCTCCGAATTATTATAACTTTGAAATCAAGGGCTTTCAGGCAAAGATATGGGGAAAGGAATAACAGTTCTTTACTAGTATCTGTGGCAAGACAAACAATCAATAACAACAGTAG
>VZTX01005138.1:841816-1009561 GCA_013400915.1 Pardalotus punctatus | reverse complement strand
GTCTCTGATGACCACCTCTGCTCTTTCCTCACCACGCCCAGCTAGCTCTTTTGTTTCTTACAAAAGAATTTAATAGTCCTTAAGTATCCAGTCATTAGTAACCTAGAGACAGGGAAGGGGAAAAAATTCCAAACCTCTCAACCTCCAACAACACCAGAAGAGGAAATTTCTTTGTGGTCTCACATTTAATGCCAAGAAGACTGTCTCCATACTCTTCTTCACTTCTTTGTATGTATTGGTATGAAGATCACATCAATTCTTCACTCATAACATTACACAGTGATACTGCCTTTACTCAACCTGGTCTTCTGAGAACATTTACTTTCTACAGTACGTACTATATACAACAAACATACGTAAAGTTATACTCATTCCCTCAACAGTCTACAATATCCACAGAATGCATTGGCAGTGGTACTATACTTCCGCATGAAGCATGAAAACTCGAGTACATTATGTTTAGCAGCTGGAACTGTCCTCCATTCCTACCAAATGTCATCAGGTCATGTACCAAATGTCATCTCGTCAACAGTATCAAGCAGCTACCAATCCCTAGTGAAGTAGTGAATGTACCTTTACCCTTCAAAAGAATGTCTGGAAGAGCTACATGATGTTGTGTGCAATATGTTTTGGATATGACATGTTATCCTTGTCTTTCAGAAACTGAATGAACTCCTGGCTATATACAATTTTTGGTACTCATCTCCAAATTGAAGCTTCTGATAAAGTCCATATAATTTCTTTCCATGCATTACAAAGGGACACTCAATCTCATGTCTGATTTATATGGCATATTTGCTGTGCTCCAGTACACTCCTACTATGAAACAAGAGCCTAGCAATTTACAAGCTCCACATCCCTATGTAGTCAACAAAAATAACTGGCTCTGTTTTAAAAGGTGAAGACTCTTTCAATGTTTAACCTAGCGATAAGTATAAAACACACATCCTCTAAAGGACAGAGATAAAGAAATCCACAGCAGTAAATTTAGTGCTAGGAGAACACACTGCATCTTTCCCAGCAAAGTCACTGAGATATCTGTGACTTATTTATGTGCTATCAAGGGACAGTAGTGGGTGGATTAATCTGTACATTGCTTACATCCCTCTGGTGTTCAAATTGACCTTGCTCACCTCTGGAGCACCAGTGAGACTTTCTTGCTATCTGTTAAATCCTCCATTGATTCTTCCCACCGTGGTGCTAATTTATGTGACCTGCAGTGGGTTGACATTGCAGGTTGGAGTCACCTCGCCTCAATGTTTAAAGGTGGCTGCGTTGATACCAACACGTGACCATGTCTTCCTAGGCTCAGTTTGGAGTCACTGGGACCTGGTTGTTCTTACTTCCTTTAAACATCCATGTTAAGACAAATTAAATTGCACACTGAAAAGCCTGCCTCTCTCTGTGGATGGTAAGTCCAGGACATGAAAATCTGCAGTGTAAATCTGGACATCTGGTCAGGTGAGCCCTACACAGCACGTCTGACTCTAATTGGTGCTGGCTGCAAGGGTCCTGCCAGTCCCCTGCCCTTGGTGATAATGGGGATGGCAGGAAGAAAAACACAGAAGAGGCTGCTTTGCTTTGAAATACTAACTAAATATGGCAGTGGGTCAAAACAAACCAGTACTAATGCATTCTCAGAGGAAAATGAAAACTGTTGAAAGTCGTAGAGAAAGTCCCCTCAGCTACTGAAACCAAAGGATGTTCAGTTTTCAGTTTCAATTTAGATGCAACATTTTCAGCTGCATGTTTTGATTCAGGTAAAAGTGTGGGCTGGTTTTCTGTTCAGAATAAAAAACCCCAACTTTCAACTGCTTTATTTAAACGTTAACATTAAAAATCCAAGTTCTCTATCTGTGCAAGATGACTTTTATATATTTCCAAAATGTGTCTGAAATAATTCCGAAGGCAGCCACACAGCTAAAACAGCCTATTCAACCGTGAATTATTCAGCTTAGTTCTATGCAAAAAACTTCTGTAAAACAATAGATATCAGTGAAAAGAGCACATTGCCAGCATTTATTATTGAACATTCATTGAATCTTCAAACATTTATATTGCTCAGAAGGAAAAGGTAAGTTATGCCAGTGGGAATGACCTTGCTAGCATGGGCCCTGTTTCCCACATCAAATGGCCTGGACAACATCAGCAGGTAAGACAGAAATGTGACGGTAAATGATGCATGTGTGCATGCATATGTGTGGGTCTAACACCCTCACTGTGCAGAAGGAGTAGTGCTGAAGAAGAAAATACTGCTGGATTCAATGGCAGCAGGGAGTTGCACAGACACTTTTGAAATTTGCTTGAAAATTAGCAAGAAAGAAGTATAAAGTACTCGTATCTTAGGAGAGAGTGCACGGGGTGGGAACAGAACCCCAGTAGAAACCTTGGTGGCCCTGTGGCTCCAGCACTTCTGCCAAGGCAGCATCCCTGGGCACAGGGGATGGGGATGCAGACAGCACCCAGAGGGGGTGACTGTTCGGGCGGAGTGCAGAGGGACCCACACCCAGGTTGTACTGGTGGACCTGTGGGGGCTTCCTCACCATGGAGTGTTGGGAGCAGTGAGGGTGGCATGTAGCCAGAGCAGCCACATCTCTCATGTGCGTGCATGTGTGAGATCAGAACTTCTTGGGATGAGTTGTAGAAGGACAATTTTAGAAACTTGTAAGTTACATTAATATTTTGCAACTGCGTAGTATTTTTGTTTATCTGTTACATTACCAATATTGATTCTGCATAAATGGTTCATGGATTTGGAGTCTATGATCTGTCATTAATAAATCAATGAATGGTTTCAATGCTGAACTAATTCAAACAATGTGAAATGGTGTTCACAGTTTTTCATTGTATCATCCAGAAGGTCTGCAAGTAAACATTTCAGTCTGTAGTGCCATCCCTACAGTGTTTTTTTGAGCTGTTTCAAAATAAAACTCTTAACTTCACAGTGCATGAGGTCCTTTAAAAAAAAAAAACAAAAATAAAAAAAAATCATTAGATTTGCAATCTCACCAGCCCTGCATTTGACACTGTCCACAGAGAAAGACAATGGGCTGCAGCTCCTGGAAATGCAAGCACGCAAGGGCATATTTACAAATGACAGGAGGAAGGTAACTCTAATATATCTTTCTGCCTTGTGCTTGTCTGTTGGTTTGCCAGGGAACATTTAGTACAACCAAGCTTTGCCCAGACTCCCAAGGACTCCAGGAAGTATTTCCCCAGATACACTTGATGTCACCTTGAATGACCCCTTCCACCAAGCCTGGTCTGCTATCACAGAGCCATTATGGCTGCACAAATTGTGACCTTGTCATCAAAATTATCTACAAAAGCAACTGAAAGCAGTTGACAACAGTTTTTTGCTATATGGGAAGAGCCTGGTTTGGAGGACCATGAGCATTTGGGGTAGGGAGGACGCAGGCACAGAACATTTGTGGTGTTTCTGTACAGTTGCATCATTCTCCTGGACTGAATAAATTGTAAGCAGAATTTCTCTCACTTTCAGTAAAGCACCATTAACTGCCAGTGCTTTAACACTATACTTATATTTTTTCACATTTTCCTTTTTTTCTATTTCTTTTGTGACAGTAATGGATTTTGAAAGAAAAATTAACGACAATAGGACCCGCCTGGTCCTCCAGGCGTCTCTATAACAGACATAAGTGCACAGCCAGCAGCTACTTCAGCGCCTCACAGATACATTAACTGGTAACAGCCTTTTCTGGGAAAAAAGTATGCTATCACTAATGGAATAAGTATATATATATATATGTGGAAATACAGGAAAATTATAGCAGAGAAGCTCAGTACTATATAACTAATTTTCAGAGAGAAAGCCTTGTGTCTTGTCTGGCACTATTCTGGCACATCTAACCTCCAAAATTATGCAAGAGCTGTTAAAAGAGACTTCCTTAGAGACAATGAGTACAACAGCCTCTCATGATGCCCCTCTTCTTCAAGTGCAGCTCTGAAAGAAAACTCCAGTCTTTCAGAGCAGAGTAGCTGGTGCACAGTCCCTGCATAGAAAATACCTGCCAAACAAGCACAGTAATTAGTAACTGATCCCTGCATTTGGTCAACCAAATATAAGCAATTGCTTGCTTCTTTGTTCTGAGCATGTTTCTTCATTCTTTTCCTAAAAGTGTTTCCATTAAAGTAGTTGCAAGACCATGGCTGCCTGCTTCCTTTCATGCATACAGCTATGCTGTTCCCAGCCTCCCTAGTCCTGGAGATTTCCAGGGTCATTTCAATCAGCCTAGGTTTCACTGCAACACAATATCACCTGTGTTTTCTAGGTTTGATTGCTGTTATCCAGAGTAAAAATTTATGGCTTTGGTTCTAGGTGTTCCTGGTGGGAAGAGGAGGTTTCCAGATCTGGGCAGTGCAGTCTATACAAGCACACCAGCTTCTGTTGTGATGGAAATCAGCAAAATCTGTTGGTATCAGTGGTGCAAACTGATTTGGCAGAAATACACTGCACAATTTGTAGAAATATTTGCTTTTGTGACTGTCTGGGTTTTCTCTTACAGGTAAATTTTGAAGATGATGAAATCCTGGCTTTCAAATTAGAGAGAAGAGAATGACTTTTCGGAGGGTTGTTGAACTTATCTACACCATGGAGAGCAGGAAAGGGGCTAAGATATGCAAACTGGAGCACTGATGAAAACTGAGGCTCAGCTGCAGGAGGGTTGTGAAGCAAGATGTTTAGCATTCAGATGCTAAGTTACTAAAATGCAAGTCTCCTCAAAGCGGGAGATTAGGATGTCAAAACCTGACAACCCAGACAATTAAAATCTTCAGTACTGGAGCCCATGAACTAAGAGGGTGGTGGAAATGGGGAGAGAAAAGGGAGGAGGAAGATTTAATGATTCCTTCAGGGCAGTTAATTTCCATTATCATTTGTTGTATTTTTGCCAGTTTCTGGTTGACAAATGCATGCCCAGAAAGCAAGAATTTAAAAAAAACTGTACAACAACATTCTTTTGAATTAATATGAGTTTAGTATGATTAACTCCTTGTGGGCCCTAGTAAAGGTTCTAAATAAATAATGTTCTGTAAGTCTGTAAGGTAAAATAGCTACATCTGGAGTGGGAAAAATAATGTAATGGCTGATACATGAGAGGAGTCACACCACTGCCTCAATTATCACAGTGGCTGTCCAACAAATGCTTGCAAAAGTGTCACCTTGAGACATGTTTTCAAGTTCCTTAGAATGAGGTCTGAGTATCTACTAAAAGTCTTGTAAAATAGAAGTCTCTGCTAATTTTCCTTACTTTTCCATGAAGCCCCTGTGGTCTGACAGGTATTCCAGTGCTGACTTAAATGGAGGCAAGATATTACTGAGATACTTCCCCACAGGTTTACAGTGAATTTTTTTTTTTTACTTTTTCTTAGCATGCAGGGTTTTTTTGTCAAAACAAATATGATTTTATTAATCTAATGTCAGGTTGGTGTTGCTTTTTCCAAACAATTTAATTTGGATTTTGCCTTTTGACTTGAGGATGCTTTTCCACTGTCCTCAGAGTCCTGCAGATCCCCACTGAGTGTCTCAGATCCTCCTTGCTGACCTCCCAGGCGAGCAGGCTCAACATCATGGGGTAGATTTCCACTGTTCCTCTCCACCTCTGACTGCAGCCTTTCCACTCTGTTAAAAGTACTTGAATATAGCCAGGACCACCTACTCATACTGTGGCACATCCTCAGCTGGCTGCTTTGGGCAGGGGACACTGGGGACAGAGACCACCTGGGCTTCAGTCTCAGTCCCCCAAAGAGTTACATATTTTGCACATAGCTGAAAGGTTTCAGCAGAAGTGAAGAGGAAGAGCGTAGTCCATTCTATGTGCCAAGTTGTCTGAGGATAAGGCTCTTTTCCTGGAGTGTGAGCTCAGGAGAAATTAAGATTTGTGTGGTGGGGGTGAAGTTTCAGCTGAGCCAAAGTTGTTCTCCTGGTTCCCTTTCCTCCTAGTGAATTATTTAGCTTTGTGGCTAATGAAAAATTCATTACTTTGCGTTGATGTAACTAACAGTGGGGCTTGACTCCTGTCTTATTACCAGATTCAAAAGTTGATACATTATAGTTTTTGCATTTAATTTCAGCCCTGCTTTTCTCCATTTCTCATGATTAAGAAAAGAGAAATAATAGGACAAGGGTAAAAGGCTTATCTAGCAATAGTTACATTTCTCTGACAAATTTTGCCATGTAGTAGCTACTGAAGTGATACCCATAGCAAACATTATGTAGGGAAAAAGCCCAAAACCAAACACAAATCTGGGAGCTGGAAAAAGGCTACTTATGTGTTCTTTTTATTTATGTACTCATTTCAGCACCATTACCCCCCAAAATGCCACAGTCCATTTTCTGAGATGGGATTCTCAAACAGAAAGGATGATTAATTAAGGATGAGGGATTCTATAGCGGAAATCAAACCTTCTGATTAACAGTGCCTAGTGGGCCTTTACGGATCACATTTCTTGGACTACATCCATGGTACTAGGATTGCTATTACTGTTTCCTGGTCCAGGTTAGGGTCATCTAGCTAGGTGACAGGACAGAATCAGGCATATGTATGCCCACTTGGCTCATGATGTTGGTCCACACAAGGAGGAAAGCCCAGTGTGGGGGCTGATGTAGGTGCAAAGGAATTCTTCAGGAGATCCCTGCATGGTAGAACATATATAAACTGCACATATAGACTGTCTTGAATGATGCAGAATATAACTACATGCTGTCAACAGTTAAACTCCAGCTATGGAAGAAGTAGGTCACCACATTTTTAAGTATGGACTCCTTTCCCAAAGTAAGAGCGGATTAGCCGATTTAAGAACAAGTTTTACCCTTTCATTCAAGTCACATACCAGCAAGGGATCTGTGTGCACTTGACTGATGCAGTGTCACAGCAGTGTTAAGTTACATGTTTGACTGTCACTGGTGCAGCTGAGGTACAGATGGAAAGTAAGAGCTTGCAATGTGTCAGACAATAAGGCAAAGGACATGAGAATGGGAGATTGAAATGGAAATGTCAGTGGGTGTCTTGCTTGTACGAAGGCCTCAGCCCCACAGGAATCATCATAGCAGCTGTGAAGAAAACAACTGGAGGAAAAGTACCAGTGGGATGAAAGCTCTGGTACTAACAAAAGGAAAAAATTAGTAAGATACAAAGAAAACAGCCAGTTTCTCAGTATGAGCCTCCCAACCTTGGTGTATAGAGCACATTGCACTGCCTTGGCCATCTTAGACCAGACACCACAGGGGGAAGAAATGCCAATGGCAAACGGCACACACATTCTAATTGCTACAAGTTTTGACTTTTTGGCATGGTCCTCATTCACTGGACATTTTCAAGCAAGAGAAGATCACATATGTTGCTTTTCTAACCTCTCCCCTTTCCTAAAATTTTTTCTTCTAAATAAAACATCAGAAGTTGTTTCATACACTGTGTGCTCACTCAAGGTCAGCCAGTGAGCAGCTGAAGTGAGTGGGACTGAATCCTCTGCTGGCCTCCTCACTTCTGGCATCCCACCATTCTAATGGAGAAAGGCTCAGCTTGGCCTGTCCTAGCCAGGTTTATACTGAATTCCTGCTTTGCTGTGCCACAACCTTAAAAACCAAACTGGTTACTACACATGGATCTCAAAGCACATCTTTCCCAAATGGACATTTTTCTCCAGCCTGGTAGCCTGGATAAGGTGCTGTATAGCTATTGCACTGCTGAGCTGTGGGTTCAGCACTAGCTATGGCTGGTGAAGGTGCAGCTTCTCTTAATATGTAGACTGTTTTCAATCTTATGTACCTAAGTCACAGGTACATGATTGTATTTCAGCTTTTACTGTGGCATATAAATCCCTTTTTGGGATTTTTGGGAGTTTAAGTGTAATTGACTTAAAAAGGTATTTAGGATCCCAATAGACTATTGAAAGTTTTAAGCTAAGACTTAGGAGCCTAACTTGTTCAGATGTCCTTGAAAATGTTACCATCAAATGTGTCTGGTGAAGTCAACAGAATCAGTCAAGCTAACCCAGGTCAAAAATCAAATCAGAAACACAAGTGTCAGTGGATTGTCACTTTTTACTGTCTCACTTGTACTATTTTATGTTTTGCTTCCTTAGAGAGAAAAACAGCCATGAAAAGTTACTTGCAGCAGTTATATTATTGTTAATATTTTTTTTAACACTGCAATGGAAGTCATTCTATCTTTTTCTTTTTAGAGTTCCTCAAGTTATACTTGAACGCACACAGTGAAATCAGGCATTTAATGTCTCCTCACTGACTTACAGGCAAGTTGATGTTGCCAGATCCAGAAAAAATTAAAGTTTTCATTGTAAAGAAGTACCTTTAGTACATCTTTTCACTGTGTCCACTTAGGTACAGTTTCATTTTAAGTGTCAGAGTTAATTTTAATAGGCATGAGATGCNAAGGAAAGGAAAGGAAAGGAAAGGAAAGGAAAGGAAAGGAAAGGAAAGGAAAGGGAAAAGGAAAAATCATAGTTAACAAGCAGCCCTCAGAGGGAGTGAAGGAAATCCAGAAGCATGGGTTGGCAGACTGAACCTTTCATATTGCATCTTGCTGGCCTACCACATTGACTGAATATTTCTGTTTTCTGATGAAGAAAGCCTTTTTCTCAGCTTCTCTTCAAATGCATAACCACTCTCCAGACTGTAGCTGTGTGTGTGCAACTGTCTATACCTCTACAGCTCCTAAAAAATGAGCCAGGAAGCAGGAGCTGGGAGGAATGCAAAAACATTTATAAGATGAATTTCCTAAACCTCAAAGTTCCAAGCCTGGCATTCAGTAAGAGCTGTGTGGTCAGAACTGGCTCTGCTGTCAAGTTAAAGCTTGCTGATTTTGCTCGGTGTTTTGCATTAATGAACAGGGATTAACTTTACTGAAGAAAGTATCAGTGCTACCTAGAGACCTTGTGGGAGCAGTCATGTACTGTTCTTGGCAGAATTCCTTCATCATCTAGTTAATAATTTTAGATTCCTGCACTGTTGACCCAGAGATATCTTTTGAGGAGAGATGGATGATGAAATTAATTTTTCTTTTAATCTTTGATTAAACATGACAATGACATACTTGGACTGATATACATATTATAAGAGCTGTTTCAAAGGAAGAGGCCATGGGAAAGGATGGACGATCTTTCATTTACAAAGCATTTCTGTATATATGTTCCTGGTGAAACAAATTTCTCATTGTGGTGAGTGGTTACCACAGGCTCTTATTCTAAACTGAATGTTAGTTTTTGGACCAAGTTTAATCAATAAACTATTTTGTCAAAGAAGTAAATTACAGTTAATCCTCCTAAGTAGTTTTTAGTAGTTTTCTGGAGTTGATACAACATAAGGAACTTCATGAAGTTACATGGCAAGAGGGCCATTGTCTTCTGTTTTCAGTCTCTCTTTTGAGATTTCCAGGCACTAAGTTTGAAAGTGATGTGACTTCTGCTCTGTATGAAGTGGGAAAAAAGGCAATTTATTCTGAAGACAATTTTTTGACGAGTTCTCAATCTGAGAAATGTCTTTCAGATGGTAAAATCCATTAGTAACTTGGATCATTTTACTTCCCTGTATATACACAAACATCCCTACATGTCTGCTATACTAAGCAAGACACTGTGCAAAAACTCAGCAGTAGCAGTGCCATCTATTCCCCACAGCTTACCCTGAAAATTCATAGTAACTGAAGAGTACATAGATCCAGGTGACTCTGTTTTTTCCTTTGCTGCATTAGAGGTTACTGAACGCAGAAACATCTATGTTGGATAAATAGACCATGCTGGCCTGTCAAACACACTCATCCAATAAATTTGTCATAGGAAAGAGCTAGAAAGGGTCTTCCTCTTGAGAAATTCTTGAACAATTATTATTTTTTATTTGGAAATAAAGAGTTTATTATATTTGTACCCATTTTCTTTGGACTATGCAGGGAAACTGAAAGAATGCTGCAAAATGTGTCCACTTTGTTAGAAATTAACAGTTTTCTGGAATGGGGCATTGAGCAACCTGGTCTAGTGGAAGGTGTCCCTGCCCATAGAAGGGGGCTGGAACTAGATGGTTTTTAAGGTCCCTTTTAACTTTCAGTGATTCTATGATTTAATAAGTGACCAACAGGATTTTAACAGCCCTCCAAAACCCTATCTGCTTAGCATTAAGGTTTGGTGGCTCTCCATTCAGTGTTGATTTGGCTTCCATAAGTCAACATTTAAGTGAGCCATCTAAGCATTCAGAATCAATCCTTCCCAAATAACCAAACTTTTCAAAGACTAAAATGAAACCAGCCTAAAAAATTTCTATGATTTCTGAAAGAAGAATGATTAAAAGTCCGTTATTAAGATTATATCAATTAATTTATTGACCTTTTGTAAACTTAAAGAAATGTCTAAAAAAAAGAAGTTCCTTTCAAAAAAAAAGTTATAAGTTGCATCAACAAGCTTCCCTTTTTTTAAATTTCAGAAATAAATTCTCTCCTATGCTCCTCAACATAGTATTTGCTGTCTGAAAAGATTCACATAAAAATATTTTGTGTTATGTTATTAGGCCTTTTCATTGCACTTTCCTACATGTAAGATTAATTTGGAATAAGCAGATTATCTCAATTAAAACTAGGGATATAGACATGAAGAAAGAAATGAAAAAAAAGAGTTGCTAAATTCTTAAAATATGTCTCATTTTTGTTTACAAATCATTGGCCAGCACATCCTGAGATAGACATACAGTATTCTGTCAGAAAATTCTATGTGAGATAACAGTGGTACAGGTGTATATATGATTTATGCCATGTTTCATTTGAATCCTATTCTCCTCTCTGCTTCTAGTTTGTGTAACTGTTGTAGATTTTTTGAAACAAAAGCAATGATGAGTGATTAAGAACACAATTTGTTGGATAAATTTTGTATGAATTGTAACAATTTTCAACCTAAAATGATTGGGGGACAAACCTATGACTTGTTGAATGCTCAGCAGATGAAAGGCCAGGAGAATGAGGTAGATGCATGCATGAAAATGTTAAAACTACATTTTAATACATGTGATTAGCTCTTACATCAAAACTGAACTCTAGGAGGAAGCTTGTAAAAAGCAGAAGTATTTCAGGCATAGGGAAAACATGTGCAAATGTGAATGCTTTACGTGGTCTCATTCACATGGCTGAGAAACCCATATGTTTCTGTTTTCTTGCTTGCTTCCCTTCAGTCACACAGAGTTCTGTGATGTCACCCAAATAAAATAACCACCATCAAAGCAAATAAAGACAATTCCCCTACGTGATAATTGTGGCCCTTCTCATCCCCTGCTGTGCATGCTTCTTAAAAAACCAGTGCCATTGACATCAGCAGCTCCCAGTACATGATGTCTCATTTGTACACAAGAAGAAACAGAGCCGGTAAGAAATGTTCCCAAGAACTAGAAGGCCATTCATTGTCAATTAACAACACACTTTAATGGGTTTCTTAGCAACAACATTTGCTTTAAGCATGGGCCCCTAAGGGACGTGTTGTGTTGTCAGACAAACAGCAAATGAAGGCAGCTATTGATCCTTACACCGTTGGGTGCTGGATTACAACATACAAGAATAACTATGACAAAATTACTTTTGGAGTCAAAATGCTTATAGTACAACATGTTTCCATTAAGAATGAAATGTTCCTTCCATTCCCCCAGTGGGATTTGCATCTAAAAATATGGTTGGCTGAAGGGATTTCCATCAGGAACTTCTAAAAAGGATGTAAAATCTCCAGTCTTGAAGTTATAGAAAAATGGTAAAACTCCAATACCAGTGGAGACCAAATCTGGGTGAAGGTATTTAGTTGTAATATCTTTAGGGAAGATAGAGAACCAAGGCATTGAAAAGCTTTCAAGAGTCCATCCAGTTCTAGACAAGATTTCCAATCTGAAGTATGCATAATTCCAGGGCATAACTTTACCCAATGACAAAATTTCTCCTAATTCTTCACATCATTTTGCATCTAGTATCTGATTTTTCATCCTTCTCTTATTCAACCACCTGGGCATGCTGGACTGCTCATTTCCTTCCCTTTTTTTGGCAAGCATTGCTTTAGGTGTTTAAGAATACTATTTCTGAACTTAAAAATGCCATTCTTGGATTCATTCCTCATACAACAGGTTGTCTACACATCTGTTTACTTTTGCTTGTTACTGAACATTTTTTCTCCCTTAATATTTCTTGAAGGTGTTAATAGAATCACAGAATGGCTTGGGTTGGAAGGGACCTTAAGATCATCTAGATCCATAGATAAACATAGATAAATATTCCCTACTCTGTGTGATGCAGTTGGCTGTTTCAGATACAATGTTTTCCCCATATTTTGACTGACTAAATGCAAGACAGACTAGCTGATATTTCTTCAGTCTTTTGGACCACTGTGAAGAAAGGTAATTACACAGATTTTCAGGGAATTATTTTAAAGGAGACCTGTTGTTATCTACAACTCAGTCATGCAATAGTCTTCAGTTAAATAAAATTTTCATTTTAGCTAGTTGATATTATTTGCTAGATGCTTAATCAGAGGGTGTTACTCATCTCTGACCAGTGATGCTTGCTGGATCTGCCTTGTTTTCTGGGCTCATTCTCAGCTGTCAACAATGTTAAGCCTCATTTCAAATATTTCTTAAAATAGCAGTTGTTTGAGCACTATTTTTGTTATGTTTCAATTGTCCTTTTAGCATTCATGCTAAAAGGTAACCATCAAATGATAGTGAAAATAAGCCATATGTTAACTTTATGCAAATTCTAAAACAGGAACTGTGGACAGACAACTTGTCTTCTCCTGTGTGGACTCTTTTTTCAAGGACTATTTTTTAAAAATAAATAAGAGTACAACACAATTTGTACAAAACCTGTACAATGCAACACACGTTCATTGAAAATACATATAAGACTTTTTATTTTAAAGCCCTATTCATTCTTGTCAAGTAGGCATTTTGACCAGGGTAGAAAACTGAAGTTAAAAAACAAGTATGAAGGAGAACATAGGCAACATCTACCTTGGTTTCTTTTATCATTGCACTGCCTAGGCCACTGCCAGGTGCCTGAGAGCTGCCCCTACAGACTGCACTGCCCCTGCTGGCTTCCTGTGACCTCCCCTGCCCTGCCCATGGCCCAGGATGGCACATCAGCCCACCGAGGCTCTCAGCCCCTGCCTCAGCAATGCCACCCCAGTGCTGTTCCCCAGCTCCCCACGGCCCTTCCTTGCTTGGCCATGGACCCACTGGACCATAATCCATTCCTGTCCCCAGGGAGGTGCCCAAAGCCCAGGGCTGAAGCTGAGCCAGTGACTCCCAGGGCCCTGCTCCTGGCTGGGAGTGGGACGAACCTTGACTGTCAAGCATTTAGGGAATAAAATATTGTTTCCTCCTAACAATGGCTATTGTGCAGACATTTCTGCTGCCCTCATCAGCTGTGTCCCAGCCCTTGAGGTCAGGGAGAAGCTGTTGTTCAGCTTTCTGAGGGGCTGTTTCTAGAAAGACAGCCCTGTGGTTTTGGAGAGTTACCATGGTGTGTTTCCTTGCTGTGCAATGTACATATGTACACAACTCCAAGGGAAAAGGCAGCCCTGTGCTGGATGCACAGTTGAGATGAAGGAGGCTGGAAACTCATGCCCTACTGCCATCTGACCTGGGTGTCAGGGGCTTTGTTTTCCCTCAGGTTGCCCAAGGCTACAAACAAGTTGTGGATTTAGCTGATCCTATCACAGGTCTTCAGACCTTCTGCTTTTCAGCCTTGTCTTAGTAGCAAAGGAATGGTTGTGCCTGACTATATCCAGGGAGAGACCCAGGGATTTCTTATCGAAGCCTACCTACAGGAGTGTTCTTGTTGACAATGGGCTTTGAAGCATGCAACTAACTTGCCTAACTAGTTTTTGTCATTGAACAGTCATAAGTTTTCTACTTTATTCATCTTTCTAAGATCCTAGAGAAAAGCTTCTGTAATGGTCTCCTTGCATTTACCACATCCAGAAAAACAGAAATGTAAGTGTTCAAGGCCTTGCAAAAAGTCCAAGAGTCAGGACAGTTCAGGAACTTCATTCCACTGTCCCCCCTTTATCTAGCCTTTGGAGAGGTTTATGCCTAGACCAGACTGCAAATGCAAAATCACGTCAGAAAAAAAACTTATGTGGCATTTTCTTCATCAGATAGTCTACTGTAGTTCTAGGTGTTGCTATCCCACTGTTCTTTTAAAGAATTTAGGATCAAAGTAAGGAGAAGGAAATGACAATTTGAAAAGGCTTTTTTATTTGCTATGGACTGCCTGTCTCCATTTTAGTTAAGGTAAACCATTCCACTGAAATAAATAGTTTAAAAGAATCTTTTAAAATTAAGCATCTTAACACCACAAGAAAAGTTACTACATTGTTCCTAAAGATGTCTTGTAGGGTTCTTGTGGCCTAAAATGCAAAATTTTTTTTGTGATTTGGCAAAGACTGCACAGTGGATTTGTCACTTTTTCTGTGCATGGATGTTGACCTTATTTCAAGTGGCCTGGCTGATGTCAGCAAGCATCAGTACACAAAGTATTTCTCTCTTCAAACTATTTGATAGTCGTTGCTTAAGTCCCTTCTCAATGGCCTTCTCTTTTAATTCAGTCCCTCTCCTACTCTTTTCTGCTAGTTAAGAAAAATTTTGAGACTTGCCACAGAGTTAATATTTTCTTTCCAGTTAATGTGTAGATGTACTCAATTCTGCCACCGAGCTATGAAAGGGAAAACAGGCTAAGGTAAAAAAAAAAAAAAAAAAGCAGAATTCTTGCTTTCTTTACTGTCTTGTTACAAGTCAGAAAATTGCATTTTGATGAAAAAAACTCTCTGTAAAACAAAGAAAGCTTCTTCTGAACAATGTCTTCTAATCCTTGCATTTCAAGAATCTTTCTCAAGTTATGAACAATATTTTCTCTCTATGAAGTGATGGAATCATCCACCCCCCACAAGTTTGGTTTACAAAATGCCTGTATTTCCTAGGTAAAGAAAGAAAAAACCTTTCAACAGTCTGAAAAAAATGGATCATGTTCATAGGGTTATGAATCATTTCCGAAAGTCAGGAGCTCTTATAATTCTGGTTTCAGGCTCTTGTTCTGAGTTGTATTGTTTCCAAAGTGAATCTATATTTCCCATTAATTTAATAATCCAAAAGTCCCTCTATTCTATGCAGTAAAGTCTCAGAAGCTCTAGTGTATATCCTCAAGAGACAGAAGTCAGCATAAGTACAGGAATGAAATTCAAGCTCTACTGATGTATATTTGCTGAGGATATGCTGGTGAATAAGATACTAACATGGAATGTACTCTTTGAAAGACAGGACAATCCTGAAAGGAAAACAGTTGAAGTTGCTACTTGCTGACAAAGTCCTTTTCTATTGCATTGATAGATAACAAATATTTTAAAGACAAAGAAAATACCACCTGGAAGTAGTAGAATCTTTGTCTTGCCCTTGACTTGCCATATGTATTTTCAAATATTTTTAAAATGATCCTTTGTGCCATGTGGCTGATTAGTGTGCTTGTGCCTCATTAGAAACATCTCAAAGGGTTTATTTTCAGAAAGCTAATCTTATCGCTTGTGTCCCCTTCATCAAAATAAAAAATCAGAAAGATGTTTCAAGGACAACTCTAGATTAAAAATCTGTCTTCAGAAAATCTTGGTCATGGACATAACCATCAAGAAAGAGAAGTCTGTTGGCTCTATTTTCTTGTCAGCTTTGTCTGTCTTGTGCCTCAAAGCTTAAGTATTACAAGGTGATGGAAAAAGAATTTGGCAATCTCCCTCTTTGCCACCAAATCCAAAGGGATTTCCTAACTCCTTTAGATGTCCAGCCTCAGTAAAGAATATATCCCATCAGCTAACTGAGCTGCCAGTGTTCAGCATTGTCCTACTACTGTCACACAAGTTCCTGTGTTCAAAAAAAAAAAACAAGTGAGAAAGGGGATTAGCAGAGAAAGACAGGCTGAATACAGTACTGAGCCTCCCTCTCCGATAAATACATATCTGTTTCATAAACTAACCTTGAGACAGTGAATATAAATGTGAAGACAACATGACAGAGCCTCCTGGTCATGGGATAAAAAAGTTCATATCCTTTGGTGTAAATAGAATGGGGATTGAAGCAGTTCAATTTATAGCATGTATTTAACTGATAATCAGTGGGCTATACATTCAGGACCAATATCAACACTCAAACAAATGTAAGCTGTGCCTATGACCATCAGTGCAGTTTATTGTGTTCTAGGAGAGGTAGAAGAGCAGCACCTGAGGGAAAAACTCAGGTGTCCCTGAAGTAAGATCTTCTCCACAGTATCTTCAAAGATATTCTCTTTGCTTTCTTTTCACATGCTGTTCTCTGCTGGGTTGCTCCTGGCTGCCTCACATGTTTTTCTCAGAAATAAGGAAACAGCATCTGAAACTGCTCAGCATGTGGAAACAGAAGAGCCAGTGGTGACGAAGTACGGGGGTGGAGTGTGGTGCCCTAAAAATAGGTATCCAGGGGCTATTTAAATGTTCAAAGTTATCAGACTGCCACTTCAGAGTGGCATGAATCTCTTCTAGGATGGAGAACCTAGGAAGGGGTGGTGTCATATCTGGTAGCTCATAAGGATTTATTTTCCAAATGTTGCTGAATTCCTCATGGTTATGTGACAGCACCAAAAGCCCAGTTCAACACATTTAATGGAATCTGGAGACTCAGTTAGCTTTCCATGGGTTAATACTTACACTTAGAAGCAGAGAATCATAGAATTGTTTAGGTAGGTTGGAGAACACCGTTAGCATCAATGAGTCCGACTGTTAATGCTGCCACGTCCACCACTAAACCACGTCCTTAGGTACCACATCTACACATCTTTTACATACCTCCAGGGATGATGACTCAACCACTTCCCCAGAAAGCCTATTTCAATGCTTGACAGCCCTTTCAGGGAAGAAATTTTTCTGGTGAGCTTGGGAAGCAACCTCCCAGTAATGCTAAAATGAAGAGAATGGGTTTATTTTGAAATAACACAAGACAAAAAGTCAAAATAATGTCATGAATAATATACAGTAAGTGCCTTATGATGTTAGAATCATAGCAATATAATTCCATTTGGGAATCAAATTACTTTGGGGAAGAGGGGGAGATTGGTAACACCTGTTCAGCTTTACTGGAAGGACTGTAGCTTCAAGGGCCTTTTTATTCCCTTCCACACTGTAAAGTAAGGCTTTCCCTTCGCTGGTGTTCCCACCATCTTGGCTTAAGAGGGAATTACTCCTGCTTGTAACACATCTACCTTATCCTGATTTAATATCCTTATTTCATACTAGGACATTTGATTTAAGTAGGCTGAATCTTCAATGACGTAAACTGGACGAGTCACTGAAAAGGGTAGTCTACCCCAACTTTGGCAGTTAAAGATTTAAGCTGAGTACCTGTAGTACCTTTAGAGTTGGTTCAAAGAAAAAAAGTGCTTCCATAAATGACTCAAAAGAGTTGTCCAAGACAGATAGAGTGAACTATCTCTGGAGGTGGCCATTTTTCTCTAATAACTGTAAAAGAAGACAGCTGTGACTGGCCCAAACGTAGCTGTCTAACTTTCACACCGTTAGGATAGATTAGATGCCGTCTGCCCTCACTGACTTTGTGGACTCTAAGGGTGTCAAGGAATGTCAAAGAAGCAATGTTGGAGAAATCGGGTTGCCAAGGAAAAAGGAGTGCCAGGTCCCTCTTCCCCTTTTTTCAGAACTGTGAACAATGCTACAGACCTTGTTTTGCTGGAGATATTTCTATTTTGAAAGCAGACTTTCTGTGAAATGTTTTTCATTTCGCATTTCTTTTTTCTTCATCAAATATTCATATGTCTTACACACAAGTGCCTTTCTGACACTCCAGATTTACAGCACTATGAAAGGAGGGGTAGTCACGGCCCAGGCTTGTATCTTAGTCCCAGGTTGCATATGCACCTCATCCACAAGAGAGCATTTATTCTTGCTTTGCTAATCCTGAAGAAAAGTAGCTCTTACTCTACTTTAGCTCTGGGGATTATAGCTTTTAAACAGTCCAGAAAGCAGAAAACTCATAACTTGGGTCATTTTAAAAAGCAGCATTTATTACCTTCCTATTACCACAAGGTGCAGACTTACCATTTTAGTTTTTCAGCAGAAAGACTGAAAAAGTAGTGGGAAACCAACTCCATGCGGTAAGGTACAGACTAGGGAAATACAACAGTGCACAGACAACTATGTAGAAAGTTCACAGAAGCTTTTTTTTTTTTTTTACTTTTCTCAGTTACAATACAGATTGTATGAGGTGTTCATGTTCCTAGAGTCTGCTTTGTTTACAAAGAAAAATCTATTGTAAATAAAAAGGAAGCTGTAACTTTCTCAGTCAGATGTCTAAATCAGTGAATCATATTAGAAGAAAAATATCATAGCATTTTGGCTCAAAATTTTTCTACAGGTTATTATTGCTTTGAAATGACGTAAACACAGAGACCATCACTGAAGTGACAAAGTCTTATTCAGTAAGAACTCCATGCCAAATTACAGAGACTCAGCAGAGAGACTGCTGCCATGAAATATTGATTTAACAGCAAATCCACATCAAAGGAACTAGACAAGAAATGGTTTTCAGAGCAAGTCTTTGCAGAGTCACACATCAGGTTTCATTCAGCCTTTAGCCCAGCTATGTACACCCCATGAGGATATCTTTGTGAGACTGAAGAGGCAGGGTAGACTTGAAGAAAGCATCCCCACATTTCAATATCTCCAAATCCAGCTTCCTTTTGCAGAGGGTTCTGCTGCTCTGGGAGCTCTCCACAGCTGTGCAGAAGGGGCAAGATCCTCCTGCAACATCTGCTCCCTTCAGAGACCATGCAGAGGGAGCAAACATTGCAAGTGTGTACAAAAGTTGAGTGTCTGCATCCTCCAGTGAAAGACAGATTCTGTACTCCAGCAAACAGAGTGCAGAGGAAACTAGGAGGAAGTGGTTACTGCATAATGACTTCCTGCAGTTTGGACATTACATGGTATTTAACAGATCCCTGATTTGTTTACAATTACACCTGCGAGAATACCTTAGAACCTCTGTTATGGGAATCAAAAGATGACTTAGACTTGAAGCAGTTTATATACACATCAGAAAGAAATGCACAGAACATTGTCCTAATAAAGGTATATGTATTTTATAATCAATACTGAAATATGATTTAAGATATCCACAAAAAACTTGAAATCAAATGTAGGTCTGCGAGTGACAACTTGGAAGCTAATTTTCACATTTCAGTCTCTTGACTGTTAGGAATTTAATGCTAAATGGCAATGTTTACAGTTTGCACAACTGTAATTGTGTTAATGATGAGTTTATGTATGTAAGTTCAGGCTTAGCATGATTCATATTTTAAATAAATTTGTTGCACTAAATTTTAGCATTCATTAGTTGTTGAGCATTCACTAAATTACAGGTTTTATTTGACAAGTCTATCAAGAAAATAAAATAGAGATAAGTTATTCCCTAAACTACAGTCTAAAATCTGATTAAATTAAAATTTGAGTGCTTTGATTCCTAACGGTGTTTAATAAATACTTTTAGACTTTTGCTTTTTGCTTGCTTGTTTATGGAAATACCTTAGAGCTAAATGGTAAGGAAAAACCTAGCCATTGAATTCAGCATCATGCCTCAGAAAAGATTTTGGAGGCTCAGTGCAATCTATTGAAAAGGCTGTTCTATCAGAATAAAGGTAAAATGGAATGAAAATAGCTATTTCTGCTTCTTTGGAGTGATAGCAGAACAGAGAATCTCATCAATTTGTACTCATCTGAGCATAGCAGTTCTTGTTCTCATCTAAAAGTGTAATCTGTAAATGTGAATTTTGTCTCTCCACCTCCTGTTTACCTCCTTAGATGAGTTAGGAAAGTCTCAAGGCTGAAGAGCTGCATGTCCTAATGCCATTTTGGTGGCAGAGACTGTCCTGGTGACCCCATGATCCCTTTAGATATATCCCTGCCATTTAACAGGAGATACTGCAGTCCCTTTTCACAATCAAGCAAGGGCGCTGTAGTTGTACCTGTATGGTCTCTGTTGGCCACAGTTCAGTGTGGATTTGAGTCAACAGTGCCTGTAGGACTGTGATCTGATTTAAAGTCCAACCCTATGCACAAGCCTGTGTTGCATATGGTTGCTCAAGTCTCAATAAATTGAGTAATTGCCTAGGTACTAATAGAGATCAGGACATTTGGGCTCAACCCAAAGGAAAAAGATCACATGCATTTGCAGACTTTCCTTCCACTAATATATCTGGTGAGCATGATGTGTTGAGAGGTTGGTATTTTTCTGTGAGGTTACCTCTGTGAGGCTGGTATTTTTCCCAGCTGTGCATTTCAGGCTGCTCCTTAGATCACACTCTGGATGTTACTGCTGTTAAGAGGAGGCAGGTATGCCCAAGATCCCCTTGTTCTCTTCCCCTTGATATCTGTTGCACTCATTTTTCTCTTCCTCCAGGCCTGCTTACTGACACATTCCCCAGTCCAGCACCAGCTGGGCAGTTTGCTCCTGGCAGTAAAATTTCCACGAGTGAGCAATGGGAGTACCTCACCTGAGGACAATAATCTGCAGCGACTCTACCATATACTGAATTAATTCTTGCTCTACTAATTACCCTTCTTCTACCTCACTCTGTCTATACTACTGCTATAGCAATAGTATGGACTTCATCTGAGGCAATTATTCTGCTTTCAATTTCCCTTTAATTTCTGAAGTTGGCCTGTTTGCTGTATTTCTGCACAGGGAAGTACAAATGTACCCTTCACCAAACATTAGAATAATTAGATATCTCAGCCTGCTTCTTTGTGAATAAGGTCTAATAGACTATGTCCACATCTTGATGATATCCCAGGCACAAACACAGTAATAGGAATATGCATAAAATTTATCAAAATATGATCTTTCTTGTGCTGTTGTCTCTCACACAACACCCGGAATAAATCCGGTGTTTAAGCTTATCCACAAGTGCACAGCTGGCCTCTTCCTCTGTGGATGGAGCTGTGTGATTGCATGTGGTTAGCACATTATTTGCAGACTGAAGCTTGTATCTGGAACCTCCAGCTGTTAGGCT
The DNA here is from genome assembly GCA_013400915.1 of Pardalotus punctatus. NCBI lineage: Eukaryota > Metazoa > Chordata > Aves > Passeriformes > Pardalotidae > Pardalotus > Pardalotus punctatus. Next base: position 988,475 of record VZTX01005138.1, on the reverse strand, counting down.
GTTTATTAGGGTGAAAACCAGTCTGTGTATCCACACCTCTTTCCTCCACAACAATGTTCCTCTGACTTATTGTGGCTACTCCTACTGTCTTGCCAGTTCATTGTTCAGTTGTAGTGTTTTCAGTTTCTAGCTTTTCACATTCTGGCCATGGCACAATATTCCTTCTGCCAAAGTTCCTTTACACAGTATGACTCATCCAGGCTTTCACTATCTTACATCTTTAATAGTACAAAATTGTTTTCTTCTGCTTTAACAGATCCCTCTCTTTGCATATCCATTCAGACTGCTGCTGAAAAGTGCTGTTCTATGAGTCATTAATTTTGATCATAATACTCTTGGTTTGGAAAGTTTTCAGTCTTTTTTTCTGTTCTGTTCTATCAGACACAAGCCACTTGTGATCTCATTCAAGGATCTTAACACCTTTGACTTTTAATTTCAGTTCTGTTTACTATCAAAATGATTTCTTGCAACTCTTTTCAGTCTATGGCATCACCTGCATTTTTCACGAAGGCCTGTAAACCTTTGCAAAGGTACATCAAGGTTGTCCTTCAATCTCTCCTCATTTCTGTTAAGATAGCAATGACCTTTGCAACATCTAGCCAGCTGATGTGCTGGAGCCAATACATCCAGTGCCTTTGCAGTACAGCTCTCTCATTTACCTGATATGTTTGCTGTTTTTCTGCATCTAGTGTGAAAACCTTCTGGAGAAAGGATTAAGGTTTTTGTTTTGTGTTTACATTACCCAGTCCGGGTAGACACAGAACTCTTCCCTGACTGGATGTTTGTCTGGGGATTACTGCCAGAGAGCTGCGGGGCTCTTTCAAACCAACACATAGATATACTGACATAAGCCCAAATGAGAATATAACCCTATTGATATTTCTATTTACTTTCTTGGAAGGTATAAGCAATGCTGGGATAAGTACTTGGGGCAGCTGAAATTGAATCTTTTATTACAGTTACGTTGTCAAAACTGCAAAACATCCTTATTTAGAAAACTTGTATGTCTCTTTGACTCAACACTGAGACCCTGTGAGGGTGGAGATGGGAATATACTGCTGTGAGGGGCATCAATATTATGACAACAAGGGCTAGAAAATACATAAATGGATATTTAATATACAAGATTATACAAGAAACACAGATGTCAAATCACCTGGCAGGACTAAGAATATTTTTCAGGGGGGTGACAAGATCATTAGTGATCACATCCTCATTCATTTTGTCAGTTTTCATATCTATCAAATCCTCCTCCCCAGGTCACCAGCACATGCATGGATTGGTACCTTCAGAGAATTATACTTATTGCAAAAAAAATAGAGATATAACCTTGTCTTCTTTTATGTTTTAACTATTATTCAGGCTTCTAATTGTTCTTCACTATTTCCCTGTCCCATTGGATTGTTTTCCAAAGAAGCATTCCCAACATCAGTTCCTTAAAGCAACATTACATGTTCTCACAGCTTCTTTGCCATGATGATGAAATGTTAAGGCCGTTTTTCTCACAGGTGCAGTAGGTTTAGCCTGCCATGAACTAAGTTTATTTGATCATATGCCCATCCCCTAAGTTTAATAAAATGGAATGACCCAGACACTCAAATCTGTTTAAAGAGCTGGATTAGGGGTTGCAACTGGCAAGTTAGCAATAGGAGGTATAGCATTTTGATCTCTTCCAAATGCCTCAGCTGAACAGAGTGAAGACTTGATATATCTGAAAATAAACCCCTTTACCAGATGTCATCCTGGGGAGCTGAACTGATGCAGGAACAAAATTTAGAAAGAGGTCAGATGTGGCTGAACTTGTGAGTCTTTGTTTTCACAGGGAGAGGTTTTACCACACATGCCTGCCCAGAAATATAGTTGGGGTAATAGTCCCTCTAGATTATATAAAGCAATCAAGAAGCCAAGGCCCTAATTGAGCAAATACTCTGTTCTGCTAAACATGTATTCAAGTTACAGGCCTCTGTCTTGCTCATGTCATGTCCTAATTAGATACATGACAAGAAATGACATACAGCAGTGGTCAAGGAAGCTGAGAATTAGAGACTGTCATAGGAAATGATTGATAAAACTTTCTACAGGGGCTAGTGGAATGGGGAACAATGATTGGAATAAAATGCTATTTACAGCAGCAGCTCCAAGCCCTCTAATTACTTCAGGTCTAATAGTGACATGTTAATATAAAACTTGGCTAAATCACAGGAGAAAGAATTAAGCCTACAGATGTGGATCCAGAGGTTAGTTAGATACTAGAATGCCATTTTTTTCCCCAGATACACATGGCTTGAGGCAGACTAGTCCTCAATCCCAAACCTTGACATCAAGATATGGTTTGGAGCATGGCTGCCTTTTTTTTTTTTTTTCCAGTTTTTTTTTTTTTTCAGCCTGAGTGAGCATTTGGATTTCTTTTCCATAGACAGTTGACAAGAAGTTGAGCACAAGGGTTGATGTAGGCCAAGTCACACCTGTGGTGAATCCAGGACCCTGCTAAAATGCACACTTTAATGCAAGAATTCATGTTTTTCCCTAGCTCATTGATGTAGCCATCCCTCTGAATGGGAAAGTACAGGCAGCGTGTATTTGCTTGATCTGTGGTCTGGGCCACAGGAGCCATTGCAGCCTGGTCTTGACTGTTGTCTACGAGAGCAAGAGACCAAAAACATCTGGGTTGGGTACAGTTCTGAACCCAGCTCAGATCAACATGCTTCATTCCCTCTTCCCATCAGAAAATAAGAAAATTGTCTCTCTGAATCTCAGAGTGGGGAATGATATGATAAAAACACATCACTTTCATATCAGTTTCTGACAAGAACTTAATCAGACAGGGCTAAGTAGATCACAAAATCAAGCAGTATAAAAACAGCAGATGTTTTGACTCTACATAGAAATATTTGGTAGTCATGAAGTGAGTGGCAACTGTCCATTATTCTTTAATGCAGGAAAAAAAGTTGTTTGACAGCACTACATCATTTGTTGCCTTTTCAAAATGCAGTAGTGTAAATGCCACTTGCATTATGGTCATTCACAAGAAATGTCACTTCAGGCTGAGCAAGCTTGTGGCTGAGGCTCTGTCATTTTCCATCCAGTTTGCTCAATGAATCAGGCGCTGTGATAAAGGGGAGCATGAGGCAGACAAGTGAGGTAAGTGGGGAGAAGACATGCTGAGAAAGCTTGGCAAGAAAATTTTCTCTCAGCTTTAACCAAACTGATAAATGTTAAGAGAATGCCATTTACTTTAAAACCATGATCTGATTGCAAATAGTTTGGTGATTCACAAACTGTTTCTATCCTTCTGAAACAATATTTGTAGGGCTGTGAAATATTGTATTTTCAATATAGTGGCATTTAGGGCACTGTAACATGGGAAACTGCTTCTGTTTAAAAAAAGTATGCAATTTGCATCAGCCCAAGGACAGCCAAAAATTAATTTGCTACTACAGTTGCATCCCTATTTGATGCCATCATCCCCTTTTGTTGTCCTCCAACCCTGCCTCCCAACAGAATTGGAGCTTCCAGAAACTGCTGCACCCTCTTCTATGAGCCTGAGGTTCTGCTGAATGGAAGAGGGATGTGTACATATGAGCAAGATTATTTCAGCCCTGCCTTTGCAGCTAATAGCTAGAATAGAGTGTGGTTCTGGCCTTATTGGTGAGACCAGAAGATAAGAAGGATTAGAGGCTGTTTGCAGTTATCCAAAAGGAGTTAAAGCTGAATGAAATAAAATGCTGGCTCAAGTCTTTTCCAAAACCTCCCAATGGCTTAACTGGTGTCTCTGCAGGAAATCAGAAAACAGTGTGTGGGCAAGTTCATCTTTCAAGACTCACCAAGACAGCAGGTTGGATGATTGCTTTAGGCTGCCTTCAGTGTCAAGAATTTACTGCCCATGTGAGTTAGGCAGGTTTTCTGAGGTCATGTCAATCACATACTATCCAGTCAAGCTTACAGAGTTCCCCTGGTTATGTAGGACATTAGTAGCCTTGTCCCTGCAATACTGTATTTCTATAAATAAACTCTGACTAGTGAGAGGACTTTGGGGGCAAATAAAGATCCTTCCATCAATCTTAGCAGAAACATAAATTCTGATGTGTGTGACACTAAATCCCATTGCCATCCCTGCCTACATATAACTATCACCCTAAATGGATTGAGTTCTACATGCAGGTGGCTGGATCTTCCTGTAGGACTATGTTAAGGGGCACAGTGATGCTGAAGCTATGGTATCAAAATCTGGGATAACAATGTTCCTGTCCTTATTTGAATCATCTATTGTAGGATTAATCTGGGGGCAGCACCTGACCCCCAAATACTGAAAAATAAAAGTTAAGACCTAACTAGGAAAAACCCTACAAGCTGCAGTAAGAAGTTTAGAGTGGTGAATTAGATGCTGGCTTTGCCATGAGCGTTCTCTGGGGAATCAGTACTAACAGTAGCAGCCTAATACATTTTATTCATGACCTGAGGAGAATTTATCCCAAGTGTGAGCATGATGGTATTTTACTAAATGTAGTCAGCTTCATTGATCAGAAGATGAGAGCCCACAGTGTTTAAGAAATAGCCTATGAGACGGAAATGTTAATGCTATGGAGGTAATAAGGACCATTTGGATTTTGTAAGGACTGCATATTCTATTTATCACAGTGACTTTTCACTTGCTCTGTTAGATACAAAAAAAATGTTCCACGAGTGGCTTTAATTCAAAAAAGTTTGCATTTTTATTTCTGTAGTAACTTTTCCTAATTTAAATTTAGAATCTAGTGATATCTACAAGCTTAATTCAGTGAACTCTCTGGATCGTGATATTGCCAGGGTGGATTCAGCCTGTTTGGAATGCATGTAATATGGTCTGACCTTCAGGATATGTACATTTTTACACAACATCTGAATAAACTAGTAACTCATCCAAAAATATTTTTTCTAGCATAATCATGCCATTTTAACCAACTTCATTATCTTAAGCCAGCCAACACTAAGTATGGGGTTTATTATCATGTGGTATAGTTGAGTTCTACATTAAATATTTTAAGAGTAGGTAAAACATCTGGTTTTAATTTCCCAGAAGTAGAGGGTGTCGGCATCTGTTTTGGCATTCTATTTAATTTTATCTTAGTTTATTTTAAATTATTTTTATCTTCAAAGGTTGTTAGTAAACACATTTTGAAAATTTTCCTGGATGTAGATATCCCTGTTACTGGTCCCAGTCTGAGTGATTCTTGTTTTGGGCATTTGAATATTGTATGTTTTCTGGAAGCAAATCTGCATTAAAAATAACACAACAGACCTCAAACAAAAGTCAAAATCCAGAAATCTGGTGTATGAAATAAATTATTATTTCAAGTGGGCATTGAATTCCAGAAATAAACCTTGCAGGACCAATTCACTGTTGAGTATGGGACAGCATAAGCTCTACCAGAATAACAGTCACTGAGCCTGTTCTCCTTCCCCACATAGGCAGTTCCTTTTTCGTATCTATTTCAAGCATATGACATAAACAAGCATAATAGCATATCACAGCATTTATTTCACTCTTAAATCCCTGGCAATTAAAAATAAACAGTCACAACCAGCCAGAAGCATCTCCTTTCCTACTCCCCATCAAACCAAAAGGAATGTGTAAAAATCCCTCCACCACACAAATGCCAATGCTATTTGGTGTTTGTATTTCCCTTAAAAAAGAGAAACTATCTCATGATTGCAGACAGAGAGAGGAGTTTAAATGATTAGACACACAGATGTGCATTTGCCCAAGAGTACTCTGTGTACTCCATTTACCACTACAGATCTTGATTTTACTACAGTGTGGGTTGATTGACAAATTTTATGGAGATGCAGAGAAAGACTCAGGATTCTTGTATCAACATGGTTGCCTAGTTTTCCTCCAGGATAACAGACATGGAGAAGATGAATATCTGTAAGTAAATTAGTAAGTAAATTCCTGCCTTCTTGTAGGTGACTGAAATGTGGAGACATGATGAAACCTGTGGCCAAAGCTAACTAAAAACACATTTTCAACCCAGTAACATTCTTCCTTAGGGAATGGGCATGGATGGGGGTCTTCATACTACATGTAGGAAGGATCTTTATCTGGTCTTGAGTGGGAGCACATCAATCTAAGTTTTTGGCAAAGCAGCTGCTCAGTGTCAGCTTTGCTGTATTTTTCACAGCACCTGCTTCTACAACAGCTCTGTTCCTGCCTGTCAAGTTTAGGATACTGCTTTCTGTCTGAGGAAATATTGGAGCATATTATCAAGTAGTTAAGAAAAATTATTTTCTAGCTCCTGATAAGAGATTGAAAAAAGGCCAAAGGAAGAGGAAAATGCCTGGAATCAACTGTATCAACTATATATCATCAATATATGATTGTTGCACTAGATGGCCTTGAAGGTCTCTTTCAACCTTGATGATTCTGTGATTCTGCAACAGCACAAGTGGTTCCCTGAGATGAATGAGCAGAGTTGGTCTGACCAGTGAGAATGAAGAGGACTGACATCAGAAAACCACCACGCTTACCTTGTGATCATAAATATTGAATATTTTCTTGTGGCCAGATGACTTGAGAAAAGGACTTGCAGATACTCTTGACAATTAGTGTGAAAATTTGGTGCATTTGCAGGCCTGGGAAGATAGCAATTATGAGTGTAAAAAAGACAGAATTGATGCACAAATTATCCTGTTGGTCCTCAGCAGAATTGAGGCAGAACAAAATCATGTGTGAACTATAAAACCAAGCAAACCTTTCTGTGCTCTGTAAAGACATAAATACCATTCTGTATTTATTTCCGTTTCTCTGTTCTCCCAAACTGCTCAAACAGATTTATTTTTTTAAAGTTTCAAATTTATACTCATCAGAGAGTAAGCAAACCAAAAGAAATCTAGACTTGTGGAGCTTCAGAGATGTTGTGTGCTACTTTCTATGGAAGTGTAGGGCTTTGAGGTAGTATTAAAGAAATATACAATAACCTCACAGTTCTCCAGCTATAGGTCGTCTACAAGAACTCAGGCAATAACAATTAATCATCTACAAAGAGATATACAAGACTTTCTTTGGGAAACAGATATAGAAAATACTTCTGCCTACCTCAGCTCTTTTCCAGCAGTCACACATTTATCATAGTACCAATTTGCAGAAGTTATAAATAAATCCAAGTGTGCAGTGTTTCAGGATGTACTGATCCTCAAAGTTCAACCTCTTCAAAGGTGATAACAGTTTTAATACAGCCTGAAGTAGTCACAAAGACTCTATGGCACACAATGGTATTCCAGTTAGCTCTTCCTCTTGTGCTGCAAGCAGGTTATGCACAAACATCCTGAAAAAATAAATGCTGGGCAGACTGAACACATCCCAAAACCTCAGTGTAAGGTCCTGCACCTGCATTCAGGCAATCCCCAGGATCACTGCAGGCTGGGAGGTGAATGGATTGAGATCAGCTCTGCAGAGAAGGACGTGGCACCAGTGGATGAAATGCTGGTCAAGACCCAGCAATGTGTGCTTGCAGTCCAGAAAGCCAGTCATATCCTGGGCTACATCCAAAGAGGTGTGGCCAGCAAGTCTGGGGAGGCGATTTTGCCCCTCCAGTCTGCTCTCATGAGACTCCGCCTGTAGTGCTGCATCCAGCTCTGGGGTCCCCAAAGTAAGAAGGACAGAGATCTGTTGAGCAAGCCCAGAGGAAGGCCACAAAGATGATCAGAGGGCTGGAACAGCTCTCCAATGAAGACAGACTGAGAGAGTTAAGGTTGTTTGGCCTGAAAAAGAAAAGGCTCCCGGGAGACCTTACTGCCACCTTTCCATACTTTTGGTGGGCTTATAAAAAAGATGGGGACAGATTTTTAGTAGTGCATGTAGTGATAGGACAAGGAGTAATAATTTTAAACTAAAAGAAGGTAGATTCAGATTAGAGATAGTGCAGAAATTTTTTAAGATAAGGGTGGTAAAATATGCACAGGTTGCTCAGAAAGTAGGGAGGTGCCCCATCCCTGGAAACACTCAAGCTTGGATTGATATGGGCTCTGAGTAACCTGATGCATTTGAAGATGTCCCTGATCATTAAGGGAGGGTTGGAGTAGATGACCCTTAAAAGCACCTTCCAATACAAATTATTTTATGATAAATCCTTGAATATTACTTTGACCCTAAAAGCAACAGGGAAGAAAAAGTGCTATAAAAGTCCTTCAAGTCTTCTGCACATACAGGCACCATCTTCCTCAGGGTGGTTTCAACCTGTCTGATGCTGTTGGAGCTGGGAGACACTTCTGGGAAAAATACCCATCTACATGATTTGTTCTGCTCTTGAGTATCTGTAGAGCAAAATTCCTGGGCACTTTTTCCTGGGCAAAATTCCTGGACTTCAATCTGAGCCATGATGGCTACTATTCCTTCTATACTTCTATGCTGACGCTGTGTCTTCAATTATGTTTGTGAATAAACCATTCACCTCCTCAGGACAGCCCATGCTGCTGTACATGGGCATCCATTCTGCACTTCAGTGGATTTCTAGGCTAAAACTTTTTCCTCTCCTTCCATGCCTGCCTAAGTCCCCCCGCCACAAAAACAACACCATAACGGCCAGTCATATGTACTTTTTTCGGGAAATGTAGTGAGCAGCAAAAGAGCACATTGGGCAGATGGCTGCCCTCACAGTTACCATTAAAACCTAAGCAGGCAGATGCCAGGCTCCCAGCCCTACATCCTTCACATGAAATGCAAACTCTGCCCCACTGCTTTACACACTTACCAAGTAGCTTCAGAGCACAGTTATGTACTTGGCACACACACACACACACACACACACACACACACACACACACACACACACACACACACACACTTACCAGTTTGTCTTTTGACCAAGTACCTCACATGGACATCCGTGCCCTGTTAGGAGCTGTTCTGGCTTCTATTGACATTGTGATTGAAACTGGGGGACACCTGAGCACCTTCAGTGATGACAGGCATACCTGAATTACTACAAACTTAAGCTTCCCTTTCTGCATTTTCTTCATCTGTCCGTCCCGTTAAGCCTTCTGTCAGAAGAGCCACCTTCATCCTCATCATACTGTTAGCATAACAAACCCCCAAGAAAACAAAGGAAGGTAATTTAATATATATATATATGATATATATAAGTATGAGATATTTTACTTCATTTGTTTTTCTTCTATGTTTGGCGATAATTAATTTGATATAATTCTTCATACAAAATTTTAGCAAAACCCCTCCCTTACTGCAAGATGCTTAACAAGCATTTTGATACTAATTAATCACACCAATGCTACATTTTTGAGGGTGGAATATTTTATCACTGATCTTTTGGATAAGGGGGAAGTTCGCTGCATTTGGGGTCAGCAAGTTTTTGTTTTTAGACAAATGCTAGGATCTCTTTGGCTCTTGGAACAGCAATGGTGGAAACCACTCTAAATCTCTCCCATCTTAATTCCTGTTAATATTTTGACCTTTTAACTTACATTTATTTTACATTTGCAGAGCCTCAGGCATAGACTAAAGTGCTAAACCCCTCCCTGCTCCCACACTCTGCCTACAATTGCTTAAGGTTAATTAGTTCTTCAACAGACCCAGCCACAGGTAATTTCCTGGATTATCTGTCCCTGAACCTGGCTCTCTTGCTCTCTCTTGATTTTTATTTTGTGTCTTCCTGGCTCTGTGGCTTTCCTACAGACAGTTTCTTAAAAGCAACGGCACAAAGTCCCACCTGGATGTGTTCCTGTGTAACCTGCTCTATGTGATCCTGCCTTGGCAGGGGGGTTGGACCAGATGATCTCCAGAAGTCTCTTCCAACCCTAACAATTCTGTGATTCTATGAAATGGAATCAGTAGCACAAGCTGTTACTGAACCAAAGTGTCACCTGTCACCTCCTCACGTCCTGTGGTTCCCCATTTGTCAGTGCTCCCAGTCAGCCATGACAGCTATGAATTAAACAGTAAATGTCTCGTATTTCAAAACCAAGTAAATTCTTTATTCTCAATCCTGTGTTACAAGCGGCAACCAAACCTCTCCCAGGAGCTCAGCTGAGACTTGAAGTTAGATCATGGCAGGTAAGCCTATGTGGTAGTAAAGAGACACCTATGAAGATTTCAAACATTGAAGGTGCTCCTGCTTTGTGATTGCTGATAAACCAATGTGTATCCTCTGTGGCCACACAGTTGTCAGCAGCAATTTTGGCAGTTGTCCTGGTGTTGTCTAATTGCTGCCTGTCACATCAACGTGTCAGGTACCATGTTCCACAAGAAAGGCTGATTTGGTGAGTTAGGACAAACATGCCAAGCGACAAGTTTTCACTTTGTTCAAAAAAGGCTTTTTTTACTCTGGCTTTAGGCATTTGGTGGGAGGGAGGAGCACAGTCTTGCACCACTCAAGAGAACTATGTGTTTTTCCAGAGCTGGAGAACATGATTTTTTTGTTCACAGATGCTTGAACATGAGGACATGGATACAGGGAGGAGGGATCAATTAAAAATAATATTTTCTGAATCTTTTTGTTTAACTATTAGCTCATCCCCTAACTTTCTTCTGATGTCCTCAGACTGTCAGTCTTCAACACAAGTTTCCTGTAAGGGCACTATAAACCTCCCATTTGGCTATGGTACCAGGAGTCAGTCTTTATCCAGGTTTCATCTAGCTCTACAGACATAGCCAATGTGAGCTGGGCTTTGATCCTTTTTGCTGCACATTTCCACCAGCAACAGACTTGGGTGGCTCTGACTTGTGGAGACATTGGAGAAGAAATGGAGGAGGTTTCAGAGATATAATGACTGGGAAACAGCACCTCACATTGCACTGATGAGAGAAGCTGGCTCCTTATGCCCTACAACACTACCAGTGAATTGCAACAGGCTGGGGACTGATCTTGTCAGCTACAGTGAGATACATCAGAAAAATCTGTTTCTGTCCAATGTGGGGAAGAGAGAGACCAGGTGACTTTTTGCCTTTCACATGAGTCAGGCAGGATGAGACTAAAGTTCATCAAATCTCTACAGAATCTGGGAAAAAAAAAGTCAGTTTCCAGATTTCCAGCTGTTTCTAAGCCTCACAGGAAACCATAGTTGAACCTGGAGCATAACTGAGGGAAGAGAGGTTAGGCTCACAGCTCCCTGAAGAAAAAAGTACAGGGTGTGAAAACTTGGTTGAAACAAACTGCAGGGCAAACTGCTGTGCTTAGCATGATGGTGGTCCTGGGAGAGCGCAGAGAAACACATGCACAGGGTTTCTCCTGCACCTCCAGCTGCTTGTGAAGCTTTGTGTCAACACTGATTATCTGAAGAGTCTGTCCCATGTGTCCATCTTCTGCCAGACCTGCCACAGGAACTTCTGTGGTTCTCCACGTGCTCCAGAAGCCACATGAATTTATGAAGATTTTGTTCAGTCCTGACATGTTGTGAGGAAACCAGGAGTTAGTATAGATCTATAAACATGCTCAGAGGGAGCAATTTCTTCTGGCATGTGAATGATAGGATCAATATGTACACGTTCTGTGTAGTCTGCCCGTCTGCTAAGTGCATAGGAGAGATTATTTTTAGCAGTGCAAGCTGTTTGCCAAGGTAGATTTTTGTACCTTTGCTAAAGTTACTTCAGCCTGGGAAAGGCCAGGGGAGAGACATCGGGTGGAAGAGCATGGATGGAAAACAAGTCTGCTTCTAAAAGAGAGGAGAAGTTTGGGCCGAGCTTGCAAAGCCAAAAGCTAGGTTAATTAAAATATTTCATCCTGTCATTCTGATGTTCATGGAAGCAAACCAAAATACTTAATATTGCCCTTCAGGGTCAGACCATGCTTTGCTTCACTTCACTTCTATTTGCTTTTCCCAGTCATTGTTAAGTGCAAGCCTCCAGCTCATAGGGACATCAAGCTTATTAATCAGATTTCAGATGAGACCACATTATCTTGTCTGGATCCCAGGACTGTCAGGTGTTTTATGTTGAGGACTGAGTCTGATACTTTGGATTGATCATCCATTTCTGGGTATTCATCTACAGTTACATTGATAAGGTTTCACCAAATGAGGTACACCACAAGCTGAAAACAAATTAGCTGTATTTCATATTAACAGAAATAATTTTGAGCTAAAGTAGAAGCACACTGAAGGAAGTAGCATGAAAGAGGAAAATCTTGAAATATACTCCTTCAATGACCACATGTTAGGAGCAGGGAGACTGTAATATGGAGATGCATTAAGCTTCTGCTGCATCTATAGGATTGGAGCATTAATTTCTTCAAAGTCCTTGGAAAATCTAAATTGAATCTCCCTGAAAAGCCATACATCAAAGTGACAGAATTTGAAGGCTACTCTTGTTGTGACTCAGAGCTGAAATGACTATTATGGTCTCAAAGACATGAGGAAGGAAGGAAGGCAGGAAGGAAGGAAGAGAGGAAGAGAGGGAGAAAGAGAAAGAAAGAAAGAAAGAAAGAAAGAAAGAAAGAAAGAAAGAAAGAAAGAAAGAAAGAAAGAAAGAAAGAAAGAAAGAGAAAACCTCTATCATGTTTGAGAAGAATGCAAATATTTGAGAAAAAACTAATTCCCAAAGCATTGCACCTCACAGCCAGAGTGACACCCACTCAGGAGTCCAGGTTTGTCTTTCCCCCAAAGTCTTCCAAACAGTTCCACCTTTACCACACTAGTCCTTGGGGCAGAGAGTGATAACCAGAAGTGGCAGTCTCCAGTGTATTTGTTCAGATTTAATGTGACCTTGAAACCGTACTTGCTCTGGTATTGCTGGTAATAAGAATTGCAGAGTGTCTGGATACTCTCAAATAAATGATGGCAACTAGACAGTGGGACACAACCACATTGGAGAGCTGAGATAAGCATGAAGTCCAGCGTTGCATCATTCACAAGAAACAGTCTGCAGACAAAATCACTGAATTTGGATATATATGCCAGACAAAGTTTATTTCTCCAGGCTAAGGAGGAGATTGTATTTTTCTTGGAAAAATCCAAGGGAGCATGTAAGAAAAAGAGCAGACCTCCAACTGTTACAGGTTAAAGAGGTTAAAAACCCAAGGGTAGCTTCCATCTCAAAAGGATAGACACCACCTCCCTTGCTGCCTCTCCCTGTTCAGTCTCAAGACTCTTGTCTCCTTCATGGACTCTAACTGTAACTAGTTTAGTCCTGAACACGTACCCTGTCTCCCCTGAAATTTGAAATCTGTCTCTCTTTATGTCTGAGAGATATGATTTCTGTCATGCTTCCAAAATTTTGAGGCACACAAAAGAAGCCAGGCCCCTTTCTGGGCTCTATTTCTTCCTGGCTCATCAGTTAGGACCATGAGTTGAGTTCCTGTGGTCAGCTCTTGTCTGAGCCCCTGCTGGTGTCAGCCTCGCTTACTCTTTGCCCTCTTCTCTTTCAGATTCCTGTTCTCTTGTCAGTCCCTCTCAACACCACCAATGACAAAACAGTAATTCAACAGGTGTACATCATCGGGGCATCAGGACAGACCTTTTTAAAGAAAGAAGCAGGGGAATTTAATAAATCTTGTTCCATTTAGCCCACAGCTCCTTCTGAAATGAGGAGACATTATTCCCTATTATTATCTTGCTTTTTAAAATTTTCTTTCACCCCTATCATAAATTAACCTGGAAACCTGGAAATAAGCAAGGGATTAAGGAGTTATAGCTTCATTTTTTAAGACTTCATGTGCTCCAAAAGAACAAGAGCCCAGCTCTTCATCACTGCAATGAAATTAATAACTGCTGGAGATACAGGCTCTGCTTAGGCTTTGCAAATGCCACTAGAAACAAGAAATCAAATGTGAACCCTTCCTCACATCATACTGAGTCCTCCAGAGTTATTGTAGATCTTTTCTTCTTCTTAAACCATTTTCTTCTTCTTTGCCTCAACTGGATGGTTAGATGATCTCCAGAACTCAGTCCAAGGGGCAAGTGAAGATCATGCTGTCTTATCTGCAAGGCAAGTTATTTCCTCTGAGGGAGAGGGAGTGTATTTGCTAGCTCAGAAAACGCTTTGGTGTGGTCTGTTTTACTGAGTATCAGTGACTTTCAGAGGCCTTCAGCGATGGATAGTATTCCATGGTCTCATGGAACTCACATGACTTTATCAAATGATTTGTAAGCTGGTTTTATGAAGAAAAATGTTACACCCTGGTTTTCTTAACTTTTCTCCAGAATGCACAAGCCTTAGAACTCTCCAGGTGCATATAGGAACACAGTTAAAGTTGGTCGGGGATATTAAGACTGATAAGAAGGCTGAGGTCTGAAGCCTAGGAACTCCCAGAGCTGGGAAGAAGGTCTGGGGCAGAGAAGACCAACTACCCAGAGCAGGAAACAGGGTGTCTCAGGGTAAGAAGGTGGGAAGGGGGATGGGGAACTCACAAAAATGGAGTCTAATTTGGTGATTTGGTTGCTGAATGAACTGTGTAGGCTGTAGGGATGGGAAATAGGAGGTAGAGATGAGGAAGAGGAGGTAAAGATGAAGAGGTCAGTTGTCCCTGTCCACTCGGCTGTCCAGTGGTCAGCAGGCAACAAGACACGCTTGCCCTGGTAGGCAAATAGCAGGCAGTTCGGCTGTCAGAAGGCAGACACGTTCACGAGACAGGACACCCTCCTGCTCTCGTGTCGATGTCATGGGAACACCTGAACCCAACCTGCACACGACAACAGCGGGACCGCTTGTGCCTCTTAGACTCGCAGGTGTTAAGTTTGTTCTCGACCCCGTTGGGACTGGCTGCAAGCGTTGGCAAAGCAGCGACTCGGCGGACATAAAGGAGGAGAGAGGGAATCTGATGTAGTAGCAGCTCACGTCTTTATTCCCTGCTCCAAAGGGACAGGAGAACTCAAAAGCAAACAGAGGGAAGGCTACAAAAGAGCCACAATTGGCAGTTGCAGGGGGTTTTTAAGGGAAACACAAAGGGGAGGATCCCATAGGGAATGTCCAATAGGAAGAGATTACATAATTGCAAATGTCCAATGGGATGACACAGGGGGAGGAGTACATTCAAATAAACTAATGGGGACACAGAGAACACAGAACTTTCTAGACTTAATACATACTAAAACAACCTCACGCATAGGGAAATAGCTGAGAGGAGAAAGGGGTGTAACCAAAGCTTGGATGGACAATTCAAAGGGCGAGAAGTGTGGGGAATTCCCCAATCTTGCCTCCTCCCTCCCCCCTCAGGCTCACGGTCCCAAGGGGGAAAGTCAGCCCAACTGATCCCATTGATCTTTATAGAGAAAGCAGATTGGGTCACCGCCACAGCCAGTGAGTAGAAAGCATGCTCGAGGCAAAAATATACTTGATAGTTTTAGATTTTGGGCTGACATATGGGAGGAGATGGAGAATTATATCCCCAAACTCTGAGTGTTGGTCTTGTTCAGTTGTCAATTATCAGCTGTAAAATGAATGTTTCACCAGAGTGCATGACTTACCCCAGGACTGATGAGGGCCACACTTGGTGGGGACATGGCACCTCTTTTCCTGGCGGGTCACAAACCTGTGTCAAAAAGATGGTGAATAAAGGAGTCTTGGGTTCCTCTTCTTTTTGTAGTTTGGTTTTGTTTGTGGGTTAATTTTTTATTTTTTAAACTATGAAGACTTCACCTGAAACTGCTGTAAAAGCTTTTAAATAATGCTGTTTGCACACATAAGGATTTCAAAGATAAGCAGTGTCAGAATCAGGTGTGAATCAGTCTTTGATGACACATATATTAAATGCTGCCAGTGTCATATGGAAAAGTAGTGTCAGAACATGTAAAGATGCTCTCATATGGCATACACAGTAGAGGAGAGGTGTTACATTTGATTATGCAAGCAAAATCTGAGTTTTCCCAGCTCATGAGTGCTTTTTTTGGCAACCATAGTAGTGTTATTTTAGCTTCATGAGTTCCATGCAAGCCAGTGCTGAAGTTAATGAGAGGCAGTATATACTGAGCTGCATATAATGCCATCTATTTTTACTGTATAACTTTGGAGCACTAATGCCCTTTAAACAGTTTATAGATTTTGCTTTAGCTGGGTGTTTATAGCTCAGTCTTTCAAATGTTTGAATTCAATGTCTACAAAGTCTATATACAGGGTTTTGCATGTATGTAAGTAAGCTCATGTAGATAGGTATAACAAAATGTTGTTTCACCAGCTTCTCAAGTAAACTATAAATGGATCACTGCTTACTGGTTTGTATAGAATATATGTCAATGGCATCTGTGTACCTATGCTAAAAACAGACATATGAAGAGAGAGGGGCACAGAAGATTTGCTCAAAAAATATTGCTTTTGAATCCTGCTGTCTGTGTTTCTCTATATTGGGAATGCATGAATGTGGTAACCTATTTTTTTATAGCTAGGTAACTCATTTATCTATTTCCACAGCATTTTGACTTCTAGGAACCCTAATTGGTGTTCCATTAGGCACAGTGCTAGCTTCACTTCAAATAAATATAGCAAACTCTTCCAGTATGCATCATTAATGGCTGCATAGCACACAAAATCATTCTCCATGAAGGAAAAACAGATGGCTTCTTTAAGTTTTTAATATTGCACACAGTCAAATTGCTTCTATTCAAGAAAAGCTTTTGTCTCCTCTGCAGTAAGATATATTCTAGCCTTTATAGCCTCACAACTTATTAGATAAATAATTACTAGATTTCCATCTGTGACTGCAGGCACAGATATTCTCTAGATACAGATGGGACTGGAGCGTATTTATGAAACTGATAGATCATCTTTAATCAGTGGGTTCCTGAAGTGACCTTCAGATACATAAATAACTACCATTAGGTGTCCAAACCCAGATTTCTATGAAGAAAACAGAGTAGATAAGGAATTTCTGGAGGGCAAAAAAAAAGTAAAGCCACTAAGGTGCTTTAAATTGTTCTTTGCATGAGCACCTAAATGGAGTGCACCAATAAAAATATAGTTCCTGGCTGAACCCTCCCCTTGTTCTTCCAAGGAGATTAGCATATATCAGATGAGAGAGTATCTTGACAAGTAGTTTGGTTAGAAAATACCTTGAGTCCCAGCGGGAGCCTGTGTATCTCCTCTGGCTGAGTCAGATGAGGAGCACACTAGCACATGTTCAGCCTCTCAATCTCAGAGATACCTGCTGATTCTATGGTTTAACTAGAAATTCATTTTTTAGTAGACTTCTGGAAATCTATTTAGAGGAAGATTCTTCTGGCTGAAGATGAGGCAGTGCCAGGCTGTTTACCAGCCATTTTCTCAATCTGTGCCAAGCACTGGGATGTGAGGAAGGTGAGGTGGTCACCTTTCCAGCTATAAGTTACATACTTGCTCTAAGCTGTTCACCTAAGCTCCTTTGAAAGTCAAGGAAGGCAGAGAAGTGATCCCTTCCCCCTGACTCAGACTCTGGTGAGACAGCACATATGAACTGAGAAGGGGCACATTACGTTTTACAAATCTTGGTTAACCTGTTGCAGTCATGTATTTATTCTCCAGACTGTTGAAGAGCGTAAAAATAACAAATAAATTACCTTCATCCCTGACGATAACATCAATAGCACGAAAATGAAAGGTGGAGATGATTGGTATCCACCGTTAGAAAGTCCCACTCCTCAGAGACCAGAAGACCCCTGTGAGGGACATCTTGTGCAGCCTCTCATTTGGGCACTGGTTTTGCTGGGAAAAAAACCTATTTATCCAGAGGGGCAAATGACTGAAAGTGCAAGTGTCCTGTATTGAGACTTGCATCATCAATGGCCCAACTTCAGCTTTAACCCAACTTCAGTCTAGAGTTTCCTTTGATGTCATTGTGAATGAGGGCATCAAATACTCTATCTGACCACTCTGGTCCCAAAAAAGAATCATTGCTTTATTTTGAATAGTGTAACAAAGGCATAACACAATTGGGCAATTTAAAAAACATTGGAAAAGGGCACAAGGAATTCACAGTGCTATATTTGCCCTGGATTATTTTTTTTTTTCTGTAATTTTTCAAATTCAGATGAAGAGGAAGCTCAGACCATCTGTACTTTAAGGATAACCTGGACAACAGATGTTTCTCTTACATCATGAACGTTTTGTTCTCCTCTGTGATTTGTCATCTGTTTTTTTGTTTGCTGTTTTCATATTTTTACTACCAAGTTCTTGCCCCACTAGGTCTAACTTTTCTTTGAGCTACAGGGGTGTAAATCATCAACGAGTGTAATGAAGTCAGTGGTGCTGTGCTGACATGGAGACAGTATTTTCTCAGCAAAAAAGTCTTTGGACTTTGCTTCCTAATGTTGTCACATACTCCTCTGCAACCATGCAGGAGCTGTGGAAGCTAGTGATTTTTTGAACCAACAATTTTAGTATCTAGTTACAAAATATAGCCATATGGTCATTTGTGTCTTGGTCCTGAGGGTCTGTGTATATTTGCAGGTTTCCTCCCGAGGGCCACCACAGATGAAGAGCACTTTGGGGAAGGAAAACAACAATACTAACAGCAACACTCACTTCAGCTGGGTGGGCACAGATTCAAACCATTCCCATGGTATTGTTGGGATCTTCCATTTGTTGGGATGTTTATAATTGTCAGGTTATATAAGTGCATATGTGCAAAAGGGAAAGAGACATACACAGAGGGAAAATTCTGTTCAATGCCTTAGTAAAAAAATGCATTAACTGGAAATCACAAAAAATAAAAGCTATTTTGCCTCAATGGTATCAAATGTTTTCTTTTCTCTTTGGTCTAAAATTAGGTATTTAGGAGTCCAAAATTTATCTGAAAGTGGAATGGTGGCAACAATTTTAAGCAACAAATTTCCTTTTCTGTAAAAAATCCTGTTTCTCCTTATTCATTCAGTCATCCTGCTACTGGTTCTCTTTTATTAGTATGACCTGTACCTGCTTTGGAAACCCACTCCAAAATTTTTCTTGAGGTCAGTACAGCCTGGCTGTGCCTCCTATCACTGTGTGGATAGGCATGACTGCCTGTGACCGAGAGAACTACTTGTATCCAACTTTTCTTTTTATAACACATCCCATCTTCCTCCTTTCTCTCTTTTAGAGTTTTTTTTGTCTCTAATTACAATTTGGAGTGTTTCTGGATGCTAACAGGTAATGGTAGGAGCTTTGTAACCCTACTGCTTAAAACATTTTGGGCTGTTCATAAAATTGAAAATGAATGTGACTAAAGTTCTTAAAATTCATAAAGGGTGATTAATGGTAGGTGGCCATCTCTATCATGGTTCTCAAGCAGTGCTGTGCACTCCTATGGTCTTTATTTGCCTTTCAATCCCAAAAAATCCTGTGTTGTTCTTACTCCTTACTTCTGCTTACAAAACTCTTTGGGCGATGCCTGATGGCTCTCCTCAGATACATAATTGAAGAAGGGGAACCTCTGAGGAAAAAAGCACTTAACCATGCTTAACTTTTTGAATTAGATGCACAGGAGTCTTTGACCCTGAGGATGATCTCAGACACATCCCAAACAAAATAAATATTCAGGAAGGCTCTTGAAAGTGTTGTTTTTCTATTCTCCAGCCTTCTTAAATGTCTCTCCTAGCTTAGAGTATTTTGTGTCACATTTCATGCAAGTTGTAATCTCCAAGGGGAAAAAAGCACTTAAGCATGCTGTCAGGCTCTTAGTTCAGGCTCTGAACAATTTTCTCCTTCCTCTGAACATTAGTGTATATGCATGAGACTTATAGATATTGTCTGACTAAACAAATAAAATCATCAGCTATCTCATGGAAACTCCAGAGATAGCTTTGCTTCCCTGCTCTTCAAAATGTCAGGATGTCTTTTAAATATTATTGAAAGTCTGCTAGAAATGCCATCCAAGGTGTAGTAGCTTGAAAACAACACATGAATCTTGGGAAATAAGTTTGATACCTTTGTCCTGGTTATATATATTTTATCAATAATAAACTAGAAATGTATATATATATTTGTGAAATAATAGATATACAATTATATTTTTATATTATATACATTGCAAATATGTATACAAATAGTATAGCGATGTAACATAATAGCGTATATATTGTTAGAATACACTATTTTTGTTGCAAGGGACTTACAAAGGTCATTTAGTCCGACTGCCTGACCATTTGAGGGCTGACCAAAACCTAAGACATATTATTAATGTCCAGAGGGGTACTGTGAGGAAAAAAATCAAAAGCCTTACTAAAATTGAGAAAAATGACATTCACTGCCTTTCCTTCTTCCACAAGACAGGTGACCTTATCGAAGAGGGATATCAAATTAGTTAAAGAGGACTTTCCCTTTGTGAACCCATGTTGACTGTGCCTGCTTTCCTATAGTTATGCAAGTCTAAGAAGCCTGAGAAATCTGGGAACTCTAAAGGAAAAATCTGTGTGTGAACAAGAATATATTAAATCCATCCTAAATCACATTTGGAAAAATAACAGCAAGTTTCTATGTCTTAAAATATTGTTATTCTGCATCTGAAGTGAAATATAATTTGGTGGATAGTTCACAGACAAGCAAATTATTGGGGAAAATTATTCACAGAAGAATAAATTGTCTGGAAAATGATACATTGATGAATGGTATACAGAATGGATGGCTTATCAAATTAATGAAAATGGGAAACATCTGTGGGAAAACCTTTTAACCTTGTATGTGGGTCACATAAATGAATCACACAAAGAATCATCAAAGTTGACCATAACTGTCTTAGGTTGTGTGTATCGGACTCCATCAAAGAGATGAGTTGTGCAGACACTGATTTTCATCTAAGTTGGGTGTGCAGAATTGTGCATTCTGATATCCCCTACTGTAAACCTTGGTATGTCTGTGCTAGATTAGGCATTTTAAAGGGAAATAAATTTCTATTGCTGGTGTTTGGTATCACTCCATTGAGACATGTCTGTAATTTGCAAGTCACAGAGGGATTTCTTTTACATTACATTCACAGTTCTTGCAGACCCTACGGAACAACACACAGTTCTAAAGAAATATATGGTTTGGACTTAATTTTCTTACTTTCTTTTTCCACTTTCTTTTCTTCCATGTTTTCTAGCCACCACTGAGACATGGCACATGGCTCATGAAGAAATCTCAAACAGCCTAACAAATGGTGAGAACAAGCTCTTGATGAGGTACTCTCATAGTTGACATCTCTGCACTGGCAAGTGCTCACAATTCCCCTTGGGTGTCTCTAATTATAATGTATTGTTCATTAAAAATGACAACAAGAGTTCATTGAGCCTGAATTCTTGTGATTAAATGCAATGTTCTCCTAATCACTTATTGTTATTTATACCTCTGCCTTCATCCAACTGATTATGCTGTACATTTGCACCATTCAGAGAGTAAGAAACAAGACATGAAGGGCGAGTTTACGTGATGCAATGGAGCATTGTGGAGATGTGTCTGAACTAGTGGTGACCCAAGCCATGTGCTGGCACAGCACAGAGATGTATGGCACTAGAAATTCTCATCTCAGAGCTACAAGGAAGCCACGTCAAGCTCATAAGCTCTGCCTCAGAAGGATTTGCTACACTCTATGAACCTCAGTGGAATCACATTTTTTCTGCTTTCAGTTAAGCTCATACTGTTTACAGTTGGTGAAAAAAATTACAAGCAGCTCAGTGCAGGTGTTTCTCAGGAACTCCCTTTGAGTGTTCCTCCCTGTATGTGATGCCTGTATAAACATCAGATATCAGATTTCAACTAAATCCTTCTGTAAGCCTCCTAAACATATCTTTAAAATAACATATCCACTGACTAAGCACTGGTGTGAGCAAAACCCCCCAAAACCCTGTCTGCAGTTCCAATCACATCAGAAGGAAGAGAAATTTTGAGTTCCCATGATAACTTGCCAATAACAGGACTGTAGCTTGATCCACCCTGAGTTTATGTTTTTCAGCAAATGATTTCTGATTTTCTTTTGATGATAGTAGCTAAGGTAGCAGGTAATTTCAGGTGCTTGTTATTGGATATCCCAACCTGAGATAGACATCAGTAAACTGAGTTTTGGAGAAATTGCAGAGCAGCTATCTCTGAAAATAAGTTTGTCCCTCAGACACCTTGAGGTGCTGGAGCATGTCCAGAGAAGGGCAATGGAACTGGTGAAGGGTTTGGAGCATAAGTCTGATGAGGAACAGCTGTTTAGCCTGGAGAAAGGGAGGCTCAGGTGAGACCTTATCACTCTCTACAACCACCTGAAAGGAGCTTGTAGTGAGTTGGGGTTGGCCTATTCTTGAAAGTAGCAAACAATAGGACAAAAGGAAATGGCCTCAAGTTGCATATGGGGAGGTTTAGATTAGATATTATGAAAAGTTTCTTCCCTGAAATGGTTGTCAAGCATTGGAACAGGCTGCCCAGGGAAGTGGTCACTGTCCTGAAAGTATTAAAAAAAGCTTTAGATGTGGTGCCTAGGGATAAGGTTTAGTGGTGGACCTGGCAGAATTAGGGTAATGGTTGGGTTTGATGATCTTGGAGTCTTTTACAGCCTTGATAATTTTTTAATTTATGATTCTGTGGATGTGCACCAAAAAAAACCATGACACTGACATGCCAGCTCGGTTTTTGGGGTATTTTTTCATAGAAGCCAAAACTTTCTGTGTTGTTAGAGATCTTTCTTGTGTCTTCCTCTTCAATTAGTTTTCTGCTTGCTACACACCTGCTCTAAAACTCTTCTGTTCCTCGGTTTCAGGCTTTTAGTTGCAATCTAATGTTATTTGCACAACATTATTGCCCGGAGGCCTAAGTCAGCTCTGGCAAGGCTCCTACTGGCATGTTATGTTAATAACCAACTGATTTTGTTCTCAGTGAAAGCAATTTGTTCCAACAACTGGGATTTATCCTGGCTTTTTTAGGGAGTACACAGCTACACCCTAGACAAATATTGAAGGCAAAGATCTTTAAAAATAGAAAGGTAGGAACCACCAGCATCACTGCATCCAAGCCAACAGCTGCAGGATTCGTAAAGTAGCTGCCTTGTCCAAACTGCACACCCATACCACCATCACAGACCACTGCTCCTGAGGGAAAATTTACATTTTCAGACTTCTGACTGAGGTATTTGAGCATCCAAGCATCCCCACCAGCTTCAAATATTCAGATGTTTTAGACAGACAGTTGCTGGTATTTTGGCCCACCCTGGCATGTAAATACTGCAGGAAAAAATTATGCAGATAAGGACTTGCAATTTACTGCATTAATTAATACACAGTAATGGGAATTAAGGTTGCAGAGAGCATGCTTGTCTGTAATGTACTTGTTCTTCAGTATGTGCAAAGAATGTCCCTGATATTACATGTATTTGTATTTGTCATTGCAAGGATGCATCTCTACAGTGTAAGCTTGGCATTTTGACTGCCTGGGAAGTTTCAAAACAAAAATACCCCCAGACAACAAAAAAAACCATGCCTCACAAGCGTCAAAAGTATGCTAAAATCTGTATTTTTAAAATATGTCTGTGAAATTTTACAGTCATTTGCATTTCAAGTCTGCAATTAGATTAAAAAAAGCCCACAACTGCAGCTGTGACAAGTACTCTGTTATGTGGAAAAAAAAGCATGTAAATAATCCTCTTGTCCTCCAGTAACAGCTCTGATGAGAATGAATTTTAACACAACACTCAACAATTGCCTCTTCAAGGTTGTTTTCATGCTTGATGCAGTATGAATGGTAAACCTAAAAGAATTGGCATGCAAACAAGATATGTATTTAATTCTACAAATTGCTCTTGGTATTGCAGTTGAGCTTTTACAGAGCATCTTCTCAGGTTTTTAGGATGAGCTGTAGAGCATCCCCAGAGCCACTGAGAGGCTTTTCCTGGCACACAGGGTGATATGGCATCCCATCAGCTCCATCATTATTCAGCTGAAGGGGAGATAAAGGTTTATGGGGATGGACATCCATCAGGTCCCTTGGAGCTGGGAGTACATATCCTCCCAGGAAGTGGAGCATGACACACACTGGGCAGCCAAAGACACCAGCAATCTGTTAGGTGTGCAGTGCACTGCACTGCTCTGCGCTTTGGCTGGCTGTTGCCATTGCCAGTTGTTTTCCCCGCTGTTCATTAAGGGTGACATTTGTGAGCATTTTTATGCTTAGCTGAGATGGCAAAAGTAGGTGCTGAGGTTTGGCACAGCCCTGTCCTGAGCACCTCGCTTCACATATGGAGAATGACTTCAGTTTTAAATCCCAAAATAATCCCGTGTTTAAAGTCTCTTCCTGCCAGCATTAATGCTGATGTTGTAACAGAGATGTGTTAGGTCTGAGCCCCAAGATGTCATGGAGGAAATGTGGCATCTTGGAAAATATCTATTGCCTACATCAGAAGGCAAGTGGACAGCACAGGGAAAAGTGAATTACAGACATGAAAGATGAATGAAACTAAATGACAAGCTAAGGACTGGGCAGGGGAAGGGACTGATGATTGTTATTGGGAGAGTGTGTTGAAATGACACAAGAGGGTACATGCTCAGGAGGAATAAAAACAGTAGGAACAATATATAATAATTTTGTCATTTATGATCCATAAAGAGGGGTATAATTTTTTTTTCTTTCTGCAAGACGTGAGAGAAAGACTAAGATGGTGGTCAGGGGAGAAAAGAGTACAATGTGACTTACAGTAGCTGAACTTGTTTCAGCTTAGCAAAGGGAAGGATGAGAAGGATGTGATTTCTCTCTAGAAATAAGAGTAAATGCCAGGTGAAGATGGGCTATTTGAGCTAGATGGCAATTTTGGCAAAAGAACAAAAGGGGGAAAATCATCCAGAAATACTTTCAGACTGGAGAGATTTCTACTCATCTGAGCAGCAAGGGTGTGCACTGTCCTCTTGATTGGAGCCACTGGGGCAATCTCTGGGATTTAAAAGTGGAGCCTGATCACTGCATGGAGAAGAGTCAGTGACCAGAATGCCTGGCTTTGACAAGGCAGGGTGATCCTAATGTCCAGGTCTTTTGGAAAAGCCAGTGAAAATGGAAATGGAGGATTTGCTGCAGCCTTTTTGTTAGCTAGAAGTTATCAATAAGACTGAGTGTACTGAAAATCTCCACAGCTGGCTGTCAGCCCTTCACCTAGCCAGTTCCCTGAAGCTCTCACCTTCACGTTTTACAATCACTTTACAATGGAAAAGGATGTATATCTGTGAAGACAGTGCTTCAGAGGTCATGAACACTTTTTCTTATTGCAGCTGAAGCTACTAAATATGTTTTTCAAGATCCTTTGACATGCCAGCCACCATTGAACTCCAAATGAGGCACCTAAATATTAGACAGAAATTCTTCCAAAATTGCTAAATTATGGGCAGCATGAGGGTAGCCCCTCTTGTGTTCCCACCTTGGAGGTTCTCCTTCCTTCTGGTTGTAGTGATTTCTCTGTCCTCACTTAAACCTGTAGTAACTCACCCTCAGGATGCTGGACTGGTGTCAATGGGCAGGAAACAGCATGAGACTCAGGCAATGCTTTTACTTTTGTATATAGGAAAATTTCTGGCCAAAAATTCTTTACTTCCTAAATCAGAACTGCCCTATAACTTCAACATGGTTCAACACCGTCCGGTCTCAACAAGGCTTCTATTCCAACAAAGCATGTAATATGTCTGACTAAACATCAATAATACTTTAAATATTATATCAACATTCTTATTAATAAAGAATAATTAAAATACCTCTGTTGCAGTGGGATGACAGCCTGACTCTGGAGATGGAGAGAGTTTTCTGACCTGCCAGGCATGCTCTGCTTCCATTTTTTGGTGGTGGTTTGGAGGGTTTTTTCTTCATCTGGTTTAGCATTTTGCTGCTAATGGGCAAGCCTGGGTTTTGTGGACATCCTTGAACAAACAAAAACTCAGCCTGGTTGGTTTTCACCTTAACAGCAACAATGTACTTGATTAAACTAAAATCGCAAAAATTTATATCCCTTGTATCTGTTGCAACTTTGGTTTCAGTCCACTACTGTATTTTGATCTTTCCTATAGATGTATTATATTCTGGCAATTTTTGTATCTTGATCTTCATACAGTCAATTAAAATGTAAATTTTCCAGCAGTCTGGTCAATATTAATTTCAGGTGATATGAAAAGCCTGTTGAAACCTCTGAGAGCTTTTCTTTCAACTATAATGGGCTTTAGATCAGAACTCATAATAGCAGTAATTTGCTCGAATCTAATCTAGCTAATGAGTGATTAGCAGATGCTTTTTCCCTTCTTTACCTAACACTTGATAAACTAGAATCCACGAGGAGCTGTGTACTAAATAATGGTATGATTTTGCAACCCTCAAATGGCTTTAGAAAATAGATTTATAAATCACGCACATAAAGGCAATGGATATTGACAAATTCTCTGCTATTAAAGAGGTGGTTTGCTGTGCTTTATGCAAGTCTCGCAACAATAAAGTCTTACCTGCCAGGGGGCACTGGGAAAAACTATCAGATCTTTATACTATCTTGGTGTCTTGGGTACCCCTCCTTTCTGTTCTCTTTTATTTGAGGTGATTTACATGTCTTTGGTATTCCAGCTCAAATTTCCTCTTTTTTTTGGGACCAAATCCTTCTTTAAACATTGTTACACAATTGTTCCTTTGTGCAGGAATTGAGTTATACAAAGGAAGTACTTGTTCTTATTCTCTAAGTCACCTTCCAATCCAAGCAATGTTTCTAACACCGAAAGATACCGAAGGATTTGTTCTACTCGACCTTTCATGATATTTAGGCATCTGGCTTTCCAGCTCAAGTAATCAAGATGATAATTAAACCTACATCTTTGTGAATGTCAAAACTGTCATCTGCATTCAGAATGTTACAGGTCTGCAAGAAATCATGATCAAGAGAAATTTAACATCAGTGAGGTCATTAGGAAATTGCTCCAGCACTGGCTTCACCAAAAACTGCCTTGTCAAAGCAAATGAGATACACAGAAGTGTGCTATATTAACTGCCCATATAGAATACCTAATCAGTGTTGTTATGAACTAAGCATATTCTTCAAATATAACTGTCAGCAGTATTTTAAATAATGCCCAAGCAGTAGTTGCAGGTAATGGGTATCCTTTAGACTGTTTCATTTCTAATATCTTGCACTATGTGCAGCTGCACATATATATATACTACACCAATTAATTACTTTTCTGCTGCAAATGGGCATTGTATTTTTAGAGAAATAAACAAAAAACCTCTATGCTTCACATTAAATAATGGAAAATGAAATGGTAATTCAAAAATGAACTGATGATGCAGTAGCTTCCAGCTTAGAATAAGGCAGAGTCAGGACTGTTAATTTCAGGGGAAAACATGTCTTGAAATTGTTCACACTTGCAAATGAAATCATATCACAGTTTGTGAATCCCAAAAGAATCAGAAGTCATTTTCCAATAGCCACTGTGGTTCTGAGTTTTCAGCCAAAGCTGGAAACCCACAGTCAGCTCTCACTGATACCAAAGGGAGGTGAGTGGGACACTGTTGGTCATGATATGGGATCACTCACATTGCAGGATGTCTTCTGTCATATGCACCAAAACTGTTTCATCCAAAACGTTATATAGGCAAGCGTAGGAATTCTTTCCATTTCTCTGGAATTATTTCTTTCTCATGATGCCTATTAAAATTCATGCACAGAAACTCCAGCTGCGGAGGAACATGCAACAGCACTTCTGTGCACAAGTTTCCTCTGCTCAGATCTTTCTATGGAAATGGTTTTGCAGTTAGATGAAGAAATAAAGCTAAAAATGTTGCCTTGGAACTCCAAATGTGTGCTTTAAATAGCTGTCAGGATGATGGTACATATTTTCATTTGTTAAAAATGATGGAAGGACTAACTGGACACCTCAGATGAATGTGCCATGTGAGATGGCATGAATTTGTTCCATGTGTCCTCTGCTGTGGCATGAGAATTGTACAGCTCTGCAGGGCAAAGCAGCATGTCCAGTGTGCAACTGTCCAGGAGCAGTGGCAATAAATACAGAGCACAGGGAGAATCCATGCCTTGGAGGCACTCACAGAGACATGTTTGGCCCCCAAAGCCCTTTCATAACAGGAGACTCCCCTCAGTCTAAGATGCATTTAGATGTAGTGCTTTTGTCAGCTCTTTACATCACAGGCAGCTGCCAAGAGCACTTGCCCACAGAGTGCTCTAGGTCATGTTCTGGGATTGTTCTCAGCTGGGGTGGAATTTCCATCAAAACTCTCCAGCTGCTCAGCCAAGAAGAAAGACCTTTGAAAGCAAGAGGAGCACAAGTGCCTGACTCCAGCCTAGCTCTCAGCCAGCTTGCATAGGGAGATTTACTGTGTACTGGTTCCTGCTCCTGCAGTTGTTTGTGCCTTTCACATTAAACATCTCCAAAGGAAAAAAGATGAAAAGGCTGTTGTTAAAAATTTTAAATACTTCAGCATTTACCTACATTACTTGTGTTTTGGACTGCAAACTCTTAAGAATAGCCCTAGGCAGGAAATTTTGTACCAAATTACTTCTGTCCCTGTAGATTAAATGTATAACCTGAAGCAAAATTTGAGCCTGGGTAAATGGAGAGAGGTTCTTAATTGTCTGACAGCCTGCAAATTTCCCTTTTTTTTCTAGTAGTTTTCAAAGGATGGGAAAACAGGGACCCTAGTGGCAGTGCTGGCATTTTAGGAAGAGGTGTGAAGCAGCAGCTCGTTGTTAGGCTAATTATAGCAGCTGATCTGTGAGAGACTTTCTAACAAGCAGAAGATCTAATGGTACAGCTAAGCAAGTCAGCACTTGGCAGCGCACACCTGCAGGTTTGGGCTCTCGGTAGGTGGGTGGTTAACCCAGAGCAGGGGAAATGCAAACTCCGACCTGGGATATGGATGAGGGATGGAAGAAATGCCCAGTACTGCTGGGCGGATTTAAAGTGTTTAGCAAAGCTCCCCATGCTCTGTCCCAAGTACATTCATATAAAAAGCATCAGCATCTGGAGGCAAGCCTGCTAACTCTTGAAGGCCAGAACATAACCTGAAATATATTTAACTACAATTTTAGAATGAATAACCTAAGGACCACCATGATGTATCATGGCCCCGAGTCCACATGCTGTTTGCCAGTGTACCTCCTGACAGCTGCGGTAACAGCTACTTCATCTCCAGGTTTTTGTATCAAGAGCAATAACAGCTGAAACAACCCAACTGCTGGTGGTAAGATGGGGGATAATTCAGACTTAGCCTAAGGCTCCCTCTGGAGTTAAAGGAGCGAGTTCAGTGCCTCCAAAGAGGGATTCAGAGCTGGGATCAGAGTTATTTTGGAGAGCTCTATGTAGGGAAAACCCAGAGAGGGGCTCTCCCTTCGATTTGCTGGAGGTATGCCAGTGCAGGGGCCACTTTCTGGGTTGTTCCTTGTTACCAGGGGAGAAGAAAACTCACAAACCTAAATTAGGCTGCAGTGCTGGGACAAAGACATATCACACTGAATGTAGCAAAAGTAAGGGATGTTGTTCAAACAAACATTGTGCTTGCTTAAGCATTACCTAAAGTTCACTTTAATTAGTGATTTAAACTCTGGCTGATTTTAGGGGCAGTTTTTTTTTTTTCTTTTTGTACTGTTACATATCCCATCCACGTGCCTTTAGTTTTCAAGTGATGCTGTATGTATGTTGCTCTGTAATGTTGGTTAAGCTGCCAAAAGGTTTGATTTTCTGAAGGTATATGTCAGAGTCCACAAGTCAGCTCTCACAGGCTATAAGAACCACATAAATTAAGCACCCAAAATCTGAAATAATCTTTGTAAAGCTCAGACCCTGTATTTGGAGGAGTTTGAAGGCACTTCTGAGAGATTCTTTGTTAAAAACCAGTACAGAGAAGCCTTGGGATTCCCACCAGTTTTAGTTCAGTTTTCAGCTACTGCTGTACCTCTTTTAGCAGGTGGCACTTGCTGTTGTGACAGTTGTGACTATAAAACTAACACCTGTGGAAATAGTCTTGATACTAACAGGGCCATAACTATTTGGAAGAGGGGTATAATCATTTCTACCAGAATCTGAACTCCTTTGATATAATGAGTTGTACTTAAACAATTAAATTACATTTATCCATACATCCTCTCCAAACTACACAAAGAAATGAATATTTTACCAGATATTCCTTATCACAAAACTAAGCTTGCTACATGGTTTATCTTTCCTACTCTACAATGCAGGCTGGATTAGAAAAAAATAATCATAGATGTAACTTACAATCTGGGAAGCATTGCTAAAAGCGAACAGAAATGTGCTGAAAGGGAGCCTTTTTGTTGTATAAAGGGCCAAAAGCAACTATGGTGCTGAAAATGTTATCTACTTCTAAAAGTTGTGACATATATCATTAGCTACTATGAGATGTAAGCAAGCATGTGGCAGCTTGTTCCTGCTTTTCAAATTTTCAAGGTACCTTTTGGTTTTGGCTTTCCCCTTTGGGAAGAGGTTGTAGCACTAATGTCAAAGTGTCTTTAAAGCCCCCTTTGGCAAAATTCTCTGTATCCTGACTCCTCTAAAATAATTTACTAATATCTAGGAATAAGAAGTTTAATGAATACAGTTAACATTACTGATACAATTAGCATAGCAGGAGAAAGAATTATGCTTGGTTTTAAAATATTTTTTACTTGATTACTGAAACAAATAAACACTGTCTTGTTTTTATATCAAAAACTCTTTTGCCTCCTGAGCAGAAAGGCAAAAGAAGGCCTTTTTCATATAATGCACAGAGCAAACTTTTTGCTCTTAACTGGCAAAGCCACAGCTTGAAGATGGATTGGTTTGCTATTAAGAATCTTGCTAAGTCAGTGCAGGTAGCTTTTCCCTCTTCCTTGATCTCCTATATAGAACACTAGGAAATATAGTTGTTTCACGCTCAAGAATCTCTTCTGCTACTTGTGTGTCAATTAAAAAATGCTTTCATATTTGGTCTTTTTCTATAAAATGTGTAAGACGAATCAGTACATGGTATTTAACATTAAATTCAGCTGAACAGAGTCATCATGCACCCTCCATCCCCAGAAAAAAAAACAATTAATTTTAAAATCCTTTTTAATAAATTAATATTCATTCATCAATAATTTCATAAAGCATCTCTTCATCATTCCATTTTACTATTCTTTTTTTTTTTTCACTGCTGAAGAATACCAAAAATACATAGATGTGCCTTAAGCAAAAAGGACTGGGTTTTAGTTTATCTTTCCAATGGGATGAAATCAACTTAGAGTTAAACTACCATAATATTTATACTGTTTATTGACCCTTTGGGCTATAACAGACCATAGTTCCAGTTTTCCTGCTTTTAATGCCTTTTACAAACAAATTTTGTGTAAATGTTGAATTACAAAGGAGTTAATTAGCTATGAAATACATTACTCTGGTGTGATTTAATTGAAATTACCATTTTTAGTCTTAAAGCCATCTATGGTTAAAATAACATACTGCGGCTAGTGCACAGGGACAAGAGCCAGAAAATGGGAGGTCAAGGCAAACACTGTTCTTAACACATGGGTGTATGTGTGTGTGTTTGTGTGTAAGAAGTTGTGCTAGGACTGTAGGAACGGAATTGGCAAAAAAAGGCACAAAAATGTGTGTGTAAGATGAAGTGCTAACCTTAAGTGAAATTTTCCTGGCTTTTTTCAAGTCAAAGCAAGACTTGGATCTGTTCAAGGTTAAAGCTGCTTGTGACTAGACCAAGGAATGTGAAATCTTTTGAAAAAGCTGAAACGTGCAACTGCCTACTTTTTGAGAGGACAGGCAAGATGGGGAGTACAGTTCCCTGAAGGGGGCTGCAGTAACATGCTGCCCTCCAGTTGTGCAAAGGGTAGGAGAGGGAGAGAGTCCTCAGAGACTCAGTCCTCTTGCACATGCAGGGCCCTGAAAAATCCACATTGCCTCTTTGCTCTGTACAGAGAATAATTTTGTGTCTTCTTGGAAATTCTGGTGGAAGCCACTGAAGAACTGATTTCAGTGGGATTTGGAGTATACATTTCTGTCACAACTAAAAAGTCACTTCTTATTAAAAATTTCTGCCTGACCACATGATTTCTAGGAGGAGGGGCTTGAAGAAAAGAGAGTGTTGTGATAAAATCATGAGAGCAGGACCACTCTCAAATCCCACTTTTTAGGGTAGTTCTTTAGGGCACTTACAGGAAGACTTGCAGATCATTTCAGTAGGGAAATTTTTCTAAAGCAAAGCCTACCGTTTATAATTTTTATTAAAATCAGATGTTTTTGTTTAAACATATTTTGTTATTAAGATAAAAACTTGGGAGAGTTTTTCAACAATTCTATCTAATACATACTTTGGGAGGCTGTTAATTGTTAGTTACTTTGATTATAAAGATGACAATGTGCTCTATAATCCCTTCACAGTTTGAAGAGATATTAGAGAGCTCACAATGCATTGCGCTTTACCAATGGGACTTAATACTGAGGAGCATTTAAACACCAAGCTTTTCTGCTCCAGCTCTACGGGTTCCTCTGAGGCTCTTCACGCTGTGTACTTGTCTGCAGACACAGTGCTTAAAAACTGCAGTTCCAGCCACTTTGCACCACTGCCAAGGATGCAGCAGGACTGCGGCGCTGATCCTGCCCACGCCAGCAGCCGGGGTTCTGGGGAACATTCCCAGCTGGGATCGCACTGCAGCAATGCCGCGAGGCAACGGTGCCGAGCCTGTTCTCGCTCAAGGAGCAGCCCTGAGGATGGAACTGAAACATGTTTGCAACCCAGGCTCATCTATGTTGAGTTTCAGTCCATGCAAAATTTCCCAGTTCAGCTGAAAAAAGGGGTGGCAACAGTAATGGGCCGTACACAGCAGCAACCCAAATATCCAGGCTCTACTCACAGGAAAATCAAGTACTAGCAAGAACAGGGGGCACTACAGAGCCAAGGCAGCCTTTTCAGCTTCACCTGTGTTTGGTGGTTTTGCTAGATGCATATCGACACATATTTTCACCCACAGAAGTCTCCAACTAGTATCCAAAGCTCTCTATCTGTCAGAAAATCCCATCGATGTCCAGAGGAATTTCACATGCAGAGAACTGTCAGGGCTAAGCCTGAATTCTGATTTTTCAGATCTATTTATGCTACTGTATTTGTTGTTATTTGAGAATGTACATGATAGAAACACGGTTTACAAAAAATATATCTTCTTTTCTTTAGAAAGATTTAGTTCTGATAAATAACAAATTAAGTTTACAGATCTGAAATTGGCATACCTTGACGACTACAATCTACTAGACTGAAAAAAGTTGGAATCCCAGTGAGGGAACAAACTGGGATGAAAACCAAAATGGTCACATTTGCATGAAGGGTATGTTAGAACACAGTTAATGCTGAAACAAAACATACTCCTGTGATCTGTGATGGCAGCACACTACCTTGGGAAGTGTAGGCATATATACTTTCAGTATATAAATAAAATATGAAAATGCTCCATTACTGAATCAAAGTATTGGAAGTGCTCTATTTGCTCAACTCTAGAGAATAAAAAGTTATAACATCACAGAAACAAAAATATGACATAACATGCAGTCACGATAGCAAGCACAGGGAAGAAAAATATTGAGAAAATATACTTATATGCATATTATGCAAATATATTTTACATTAACATACAATGTTATAAGAATGTTAAATAATATGAATGCATGTTTAAAAAAGGCTACAGCTAGGTGATTTCATGTCGAAGTAACAAATAACCTGAGACATCTTCTATGCTTTCACTGGAATAACAATCTTTAAATCTACAGCAGATGTAGAACACATTGACAGTAGTTGAATTCTCAGCTAAATTGTACTAAAAATGTGCTGTTCTCTTTCAAAATGACATGGCAGTTGTAACCAGTCCAAGGGAAGGAAAATGTGCCGTACATTTACAGTACTTACAAAAGATTCATTTCACTGTTGATGGACACTTAAAATGCTTGTTTGAAATATCATAAACCTGTGTATATCTCCAAAGACCTACAACACTCCCATGATCAGCTTGCTTGCTGCAGAAGAGAAAGCAAGAGATCATTAAAAATGATGCCTATTCAGGACTGGGAAAAGATGTATTATGACATATATATACCCAAGAAATTTTAGCAAAGAAAAAGAAATTTGGCTTGATGAAATCATAGTTGATGGATCTGCAATATAAATAACTTATTTTAAACTTACCAGTGTAACTCTACTGCTTTATGATTAGTGTGTATGGCAGCATTTACAAATGATGTTACTAAATACTGACTTTATACATGATTACAGTTGTTCAAAAATTTCTATGACAATCAAAGTTTTGTAGTGATAATATACAACACTTACTTTCTCACGGCTTGCTGCTTTGACGACACCTGCCTTTCAATTAAAAAAGTTCCTCTGCAGTGCATTCTATGTTAAAGTGTCCATAACCTCAGAATGAATGTGTTCATGTGTGTGTGCATACATATACTTTTGCTTTGCAGTATGTGCTTTAAAGTACACACAGTTCTTTGCTACATGTATTCACACATACATGAGAGTATGGTCTATATAGTAAAAGTTCATATATATATTTTCTTATATATAAATATATATATAAACTCCGCAGGCAAGTAGTACTTCACTTGTTATAATTGAAGTCCTTTAAAAAAACTCAGTCACTCAGTTAACATAGTATAGCCAGTAAATTAAGTTGAAAAGAGAAAATGTGAACGGAAACACCATTCTTGACCATCTGTCGATGGCATTCACATCTGTTAGATCAGGGATTTTTATTTTCAGTTGGGAAGACCTTCTTCGTAAATGGCCCCTCTTGCTATGGGAGCCTGTTCTTTCTGACGAACGCCTTCCAAGGCTTTCACGATGTGAGCTTTGTTTTCTGTACTGGATTCCTGAGTTGTCAAAGGATATAGTTGAATTTCGGGCTTCCGTAACGCTGGTGGTGACCTCATTGCTTGCCACCTCATTGTGAATTTCAAGCGATGTTAGCAGAATGTTTCCATGGGTGTCCACCTAGGGGGCAAAAATAGAAACATAAATTCTTTCAAAAGACTTGACATCGATGAGCAGAATGTGGGTGTATGTAAATCTCCAAACCTGTACGTATCTGAAAAAATAATGTATTAATTTTAAGCATGTGATAATCTTAAAAAAGAAATGGCACTACTCAGCTGCCTAAAATTAGGCAATACTGAAATACTTTCACAAACAGGGTTATCATCATACTACTAAACATCCAGTACAAAACTGTAGCTGGCAAACTCAACCATTTTCCTCTCCTAAACCAGCCACATTTTAAAGGATGGTGTAGTTCAGTGAAACCTCTGCATTGCTGGCAATGGAGGGAGACAGTAAAGGAGGGATCCTCTCTCTGCTACAGTTGGAAATGAAATTAAATTGGAGTAGCTTTTTCTTTTTTTTTTTCCCATCTAAGATCTAAAACTAGGTAATAAAAGTGCCTGTGAAGTTTGCTAAAATCACAAGAACAGTTCTGATGTGCTGAATTCTGCATTTTACAATCACAGAGCTTATTTGCAACTTATCTCTTAAACTTTTCCTTCCAAAGTTATTTGCAGTTTTCCAATCATGGCAATGCTTAAATGCAGGGATTTTCTGTCTGGGTGATTGATCTTAAAAACCAATGAATGTAAGGCATAGAAAAAAAGCTGCTCAACTGAGGAAAGAGGTGGCACTCTTCCCTTCCACCTCCCCATTCCAGAGGTAGTGAGCAGTGTTTAGCACAAAGTTTATTCATCACATTATAAAGTCAATACTTTTGTTGAGGGAAACTTGACAGTGATTTCTATGTAGATATTTTGGTTTAGTATTAATAATACTTTGCTTAATTTAATAGCAACTGCAACTAAAGCAAGGTCAATGTTTGTGTTAGCAGTAAACCATGCTCAGTCAAGGACTAGGCATCACCCTGTGAGACAAAAACCAGGTCCCTGGTCAGCCATATGACAGAGAGCTTCCATACAAAAATCATCAAAACCCCATATAAATTTCCAAGTACAGAGCAATGCAACGCCTTTTTCCGTGATTAAGAAAAAGGTCCTGATCCTTTTGAGTCTTTAACAAAAGCTGGGCCAGACTCTCCAGTCCTCCTGAGTAGCAAAAGAGGAGAAGCACAGAGTTGTGTATGGCTCCTTCAATCCAGAAAAACTTCCAGTTGTCATGAGTGGCGCTGATGAGAAGTT
The DNA here is from genome assembly GCA_013400915.1 of Pardalotus punctatus. NCBI lineage: Eukaryota > Metazoa > Chordata > Aves > Passeriformes > Pardalotidae > Pardalotus > Pardalotus punctatus. Next base: position 952,460 of record VZTX01005138.1, on the reverse strand, counting down.
CCAAGCAATGCTGTCTGAGTCAGTATTTGATAGTTTCACTGGTGGGGCAGCACATCCCCTGTGCCCCATGCCCTGCATGCTGGGGGATGCACAGTCAATACAGGTAATGCAAGGATCAGGTCCAAATTTTCTGCCAGTTTTGGGGCAAGGAAAATGATGGCTGAAGGTAAAATAAATGCTCTGTGCTGGGTATTTTCAGAAAGTTAACACACGTGTGACTCTGTTCAAGAGAATTTAGTTCTCCATGTCAGAAATAGATAGTGAATCATGGAATACAGGATAATTTCCAGTTTTACATATGCAATTTATTCATCCATAATTCATCCTGCAATTAATACATTTTTCTAACCTGCCACATGATCTAGCTGTGTGAACTGTGTAGCCGTTGAACATCTCATTCTAGAAGCATCAGTTTAAAAGTGGTTGTGAAAACAGACTATTGTCACAGCCTTCTGAAGTTTGCACAGTCATCTGATACCGCGTCCTTTGCACACTCTGATGCATTAAAAGTATGTGCAGCTATGTGTCTGTCCATATGCATTTAACTTTTTTCATTTTTATTAAAATTTTGTGGAATGGATATTTCTTTCATCAATTATTGATGCTTCAGCTTATCTCTTCTCAGGGAAGACAATTATAATTGTATATCAGTAATGCTTTGCCAAGCTGCTTGAAAATGGAAAAAAAAGAATATAAAATGCTACAAATTATATACAAGCAAGTAGGAAAAAAATCATAAGGTATCTAACAAATCCTGCTGCTGTAGGCAATGGCACATTATGCTGATGAGTGCCTATAAATAAAAATAAACAACATGAACCAAAATAATGGCATGGAGAAGCTTCAGTGGTGATTAAGATGAAATTTATTTTCTCCATAGCAGAAACCCTTTGGGTACAAAAGTAAGAGCTTGAGGTTTGTAGAAAGGAGTTCATGCTGTTGAGCAGTCTCTGTAACCAGGATATAAACACAAGTGTAAAATATAGTCATGGATATCATCACTGCTTATGGTGGTCTTTGAAAAGAACTCATTCAGTTTCTTCTGTTTTTTTTTTTTTCTTTCTAAAAGTGCAAATTATGATCAGGATATTTTTTTACACAATGCATAAAATATCTATACAATCTGGTTTTTCCTTATGAAGCTTAAAACTAAATCTCTCTCTTTCAGACCCCCATGGCATCAACTGTCATCTCCTTTCCCTTCTGCTCCTAGGCTTTGAGAAATGTCCTTCAGCTTACTAATAATGCCATAGCAGAGACCACTTTGGTGGGCTTCACGTGGAGAGCCCTGCCATCCCCTTGCAACTCTCTACTCCTTTTCCTTCTACCACCACAGCTATCAACTGCTCCTTCCCTCAGGAGTTCTTGATCTCTCATGATTCTGTCTGCCACCAGACATCAGCCCATCCTGGGTCCTTTGTCCTTCTACACTGACCCTGGACTGTTGTGAGCTGTTAGCAGAAAGCTTGTTTTATGGAGGGTACACCTATGCATTCAGGCTTTTCCTGATCAGGGAATTATTTTTATTCCTATTATTTCCTTGCATGGCATAGTCTTTTTCACCTTATCTGCCAACTTCACAGGCCACCTTAACATAGTTTCTGCCTTTGATGTGCCAACTTTTCACTGTTTGTCACTGCATCTAGTAATCAAACCAGAAAGGTGGTCAAGAAAATTGCAACTTTTGTGTAAATTCCTTTTCTGAAGATACCATTATGTCCTATGAAGCTGCATGACAGTATATATTTTTCTCAGAATGTCAAATGGAACATATTTGGAAACTCATTTTTGAAGCGCATCTCTTTTTTAATGGAGCAACAGGCTTGCATGTCAAATATGAGGAAGGAGCAGATGGAGAGAAGAAGGGGTCTGCAGAAACCAAATCAGCCTCTGGTCCAAAGATACTCCTGAGATTCATCTCCTCAAATTTATTCCTTCAGAGGTTTTGAATAAACCACCTAAGCCCTCAACAACATTAGAGAACTATATGCTAATAGTTTGTGACAATCTTCAGGTGATGTCTTAAAGTATGAATACTTAATGCATGCAGCAAGTTAAAAAATATTTGCACATAAACATGACTTCTGAATCATTTAAGCAATGATTTAAATTACTTTGACAAAGGTACACAAGCTCTCTCAATGAATAAAGAAGTAAACCAATAATGGCAGGGTATCCTGTGCAAGTCGACTATGTTTGCCTGAGTATACAGGGAAGGTAAAATCCTCCATGAGTGAATATGAGTGTTGCTCAGTGGCTCCAGGGAAAATGTTGCCCCAGGTATAGATTAGGAAAAGTAGCTAACTGCATTACAGACAGTCATGGCTACATATGACAAACAAGGCAAATGTCTTTTATAAAACTTTAGTTTTACTCCTTATGACCCTTAGAATATAATTTTATCACCTGTTGCAAAAATGTCACTGTCTGTGCATGGGGAATTCCCCCCAAAATGTTAACACCAGGTTTTACTCTCAAATGCTGGTATAAATCAGAGATGACAGTGTGGATTTGGCCAATTTCCCCTCACTTCTTACATCCTTCTTTAACCAAAATATTTATCTTTTTTTTACTTCTCTGCCAACCCTGTGCTTCCATTCTTTTTATAGCCTTCTTTCTGGCCACTGTGGCTCCACCTGAAGCCATTCCTTCCCATTTCTCCACAGTGGTCTCCATGGTTGGTTCTCACATCTCCTCCCCAACACAAGCACGGGTTGGTTGTTTCTTTGGAGTGTTTCCAAGTGAACTCATCAAAACAGATGAAAACAGCTGAGTACCAAATCATTAATTAATTCCCTGCTGAATCATCATGGATACAAATATGCAAAATGAGTGGCCTTATTTCAGAATCAATTTTTATCAAACTCCGTCCCTCCCACCTCTGAATAACTACAGCTCCTGCACCAGGGTGAAGTGACTGAATCTCACATAATTCCATTTACAGGCTGAGAAGCAGATTCATTTTTGAAGGTTCACCATTTCTGAACTACACATATTGCAGTACAAGCAGCCTAAAGTCATTACACAAAAATGATGGTGACTCACCTAACTGAAGCCAGAAAGAAGAGAATTAAGATAACATTCACAAAGAACCTGGTCCTTGCTCTTGGAGGAACACCACATCACCAATGAGCTCAACTTGGATTGTATGTTCTAGGTCCAAAACTTCAATGCCCTATTACATCTGGGAAGTCCTGAACCTACTTCTTAATTCTACCCAGGATCCAGGCTCATTTAGATGTTAGCTATTCTATTTTTAAGGAGCAAAATATAGCAGCTGCCATTGAGTACCCTTCACCAATATTTTTTTTTAAATTTCAACTTTAATGGCAGTTTGAAAGCACTTTACTAGGGCCGGGAAACTACCATAAGGCTTGATTTATTATTAGGTAGAGTCTGAATTGTTTCAAGTTCATTTAGTTCACTGTTTAATATTCCATAAATTTTAAGGAGTATGTTACAATGAAATCTCTTTTTCCTTGTAAGTCATTCACTCTACTACACAAAAAGAAAAAGAGAAAGCATTTTGCTTAAACCCCATAGGTATGTTTAGTTGTTAATCAATACCAAATTTTTAAATACCATGTAAACACTTCACATCATGTGAAGCAATATAAATGCAAATAGGAGGTTTAAATAACACAATGAAAAGCTCTATTTCTGTAGTTAGTCTTGCATTATTTTACATCAAAATTAGTATTTAAGTACATACCAAATCACAAAATATTCTGAGTTGGACGGGACCCATCAGGATCATGTGGTTTGACTCCTGACCCTGCACAGGACCATCCTCAAGAATCACACCCTGGCCCTGAGAGCATTGTCCAAATGCTTCTTGAACTCTGTCAGGCTGGTGCTGTGACCACCACCCTGGGGAGCCTGTTCCAGTGCCCAAACACCCTCTGGGGTGAAGAACTTTTTCCTAATATCCAGCCTAAACCCCCCTGACACAGCTTCAGGTCATTCCCTTGTGTTCTGTCACTGGTCACAATAGAAATCAGTGTCTGCCTCTTTCACCTTCTTTACTTATGCATAAATGGCTCTCCAACATGTAGAACAATATCCAATCAGGCCTTAAATTTTATATGTGCTTAAAGCTAAATTCACCAATCACATTAGGCCTTGGATATTTTAAAAATAATTTAAAACTGCAGGCAAAGTAAAAATTATAGTGTTGAGTGTTCTCCCTGAGTCTAAAAGTTGATACTTCTCTCACTGCCATTTAAATATGTTTATATTAATTAATAAGCACCAAAAAAAGAAAGAGGTAATTATGTTATATCACCTTAGCAAATGAGCCCAGGAAACCCAGCAGAACTGGGAAGATGGAAAGACCTTGAAAAATAAGGAAAGTATGAAGAAGAAAACTAATTAGGAACTTCCATATTATTATCATCACTGTCTATCAAGTAATAATGAAATTTGACAATTAACCTTGAAGTATTTGAATGGAGGAAGAAAGGGAAATAAATGCATGGTCCTCCTCTGCCCTGTATTTCACATTGTTGGGATTATTACAGTCTCTGAGCTGCACTATGAATTGTACATACAATCATACAATCCTTCTTACTGTTTGGGACCTGCACGATTCACACTTGTGCAAAGTGGCTGCAAAACAAAATTAGTACATGTATGAGTCTCCTAGTGCACAATAAATGTCCCCACCATGAGCTACAGGATGAGAGTTCTTCCCACAAGAACTGTGCTTATCACCCTTGACAGATATATTTCAAAATTTGGCACCTACTAATCACACTTATATTTCAAAAATATCTCACTGTTCGAAACAGCACTGAAAAAAGTATCCTGGAAAGATGAAGATGCACAGAATACTGCCAGTTTCGCTATTCTCGTACTTCCCAATTTAAACTGAGTGATAATTTTGCCACAGAAGCCAAGATATTAATTTTCAGAATAAAATTCCACTTATGGGAAGGGTTGCTACAATTAACAAAACTGCTAAGTAGACGTAAGTGGCCTGAGCCTCTATTCTCAGCAATGCCTGGTGGGAAGCTGCTGCCTTGGCTGACAGTGGGGGTTTGAGCCAGGAATCTCCAGAGCTAAAAATACATGCAGACACTGCCTGATGGGAAGGGCCTTTTTATAAAGAGTTATGCATTATTCTTGTCAGAGGAAGCTCTTCCCACATGTCTGACAGCCATTGAGGGTTTGAAGCTTGAATGAGCCTGTGTGATAGTTCCCCTCCTGATTGATACTCTGGGGCTGAACTTTTGGTCCTACCAAACTGAAAACGTAAATTGCCACAGTTTGAACCAAATATGTTTTTAGCAGGGGACTGTAACATAGCACATGACCTCTGTGGATTGGCCCAGAAGGAGCAATGTCCAAAAACATATGCTCACCATCTGAATATTCAAGTAGCCACTACCACAAGAGTGAACAACAAGTGAGAACGGGATTGAGCTAAAGCTCTTTCATGCTGCTTTAGCTGTAAATTAAGCTGTATCTGAGCTTTATTTAAAAGAAACAATTTATGTAGTAAAACTGAAAGCTTTGAGAGCTACAAATGGAGCCTGGATTTGCCCACACAAACAGAAGAAATGGAATTGATTTGTAACAATGGTGATCAGTTTTCAAAGGAAAACATTTTTAGAGACCACCTATTTTTTTCTGACAGTTTGTCCACAATCAGAGGATTTTAGGCATCAACACCATGTAAGAAGAAATATTTTATGAAAATTCAAAATTAATTTCTTCCTTTTTCCTAGAGATTGCCCTCATATATGAAGCAGAGTTTCAAGGTTTTCAAAAGAGAGTTTTCAATTCCAAACTGGTATGCATACGAAAATTGGTTATACACAAAAAGCAGCACCCTATGTTTGTCTCAGTAACTACGGTTTACTGTGATACGCTGGAACAGTTCAGTGAGGAATACTATTTACGGTGCATTATCTGAAATAAAATGTGATGCAAAAGCAGTCGAAAGAAGAGACGGCTAAGTGGGAAATTTTCTTTGTAGTCAGCTGCTGATCCACAAATGAGTCACTCATAAAGGTTCACTCAGGTTTCATCTCATCACCAGCTCTGAGTCTTCTGAAATCTTTTCCAGAGATTCAATTTAGTCAGACGTGCTTCAGCCATGATGCCACCTTCAGCAGTGCTACACAGGAGAATACAGCGCAGTTTTTCTCTCCCCATTGCTTTTCTTTGTCACCTCTGCAACGTGAGGACACTGGCTGTGCCACTTCCATGCTGCAAGAGCGCTTTTTTCTCTTACACCTTGGAGCTATTTGGCTCACTGGCTTCAACACATGGACAGAGCTGGACAGCAAGCCATACTGGGAGCATTGAAGCCAACAGACAGCTCAGCAGCAGCAGCTGGTGGAGGCCTCCTCAACACAGCAAGCTCAGTGCTAGCATACCAGGAATAACTCAGAGAGAAGTACCTAAAAGCCTGGTGCTGGGGAGACACATCCATAGCAGCAGCAGCAGCAATATGGGGGTGGCTGTGCCAGCTTTTTGGCTTCTCAAACCTGTAACCTCTGACGCAGGACAATGCAAACGCATCCATTATGAAGAAGAGTTATGGAGCATGAAGAGTGACTGCTTTGCAAAGTAATTATCAAATCAAAAACAAACATACCCACATCTGTGGATTTTGTGGTCTAGAACATTTTTGTTATTAGAACTCCCCTACTCCACAGTCCAATAAGACTAGAAAAGCATGAAAAGCCCTTTTGCCACTCTAAGTGGAGTTTTTATAACCAAGCCTGCTAGCTTGCACTCCAGACTTCAGTTCTTTGATGTGTAAAAAATCGACTACAATAGTAGTATCCCTGCTGGTTCTACTGGTTTCCATGGGCTAAAACACTTCTGAGTGAAAATAACATGCCATTTTCCCACTGCCTTCTCTTGTTCCCTTTGCCTGAGAGAGAGACAGTGTCTCAGCAGCACTGCCAGTCTTGGGAACCATAAAAACAAAGCTTGAATTCAGGCCCTGAGCACCAAGCAATGTGTTGAGCTGCCCCTGCTCTGCTAGTGCTGCCTCCCAACAAAAGTGATTTCCACAGCACCACAGCCCCCCTGACTCTGGCTGGACCTGATGCAGCACCAAGTTTTTCTGTCACTACACCCACAATTTACAGCATCTGATGTGAAAAATAATTTTTTTTTATTTGGTTTAGTCTGGTTTATGTTTTCTTTTGGTTTTTTTTTTTTTCTGTTGTTTTGTTTTGTTTTTCTAGTGCCCTGAGCTAGCATTCTTAATGAGTGAGAGGGAGCTCATGCACATGGTTCATAAACAAGCAAATTCAATTACTAAAACAAAACAGCAACAGAGCAACCCAAAACAGTAGCCAGAAATAAACTAATAATAATGCCTTCTTCCAGTTTTACATTTAAACACTTTTCAATCTCCTTTCCAGTACAGCATACATTTGATAGTCATGAAATAGTAGTGATAAGTGCAAAGTGGGCTGCCTGCTTTTGGCATTATGTCACTCAGCCCCAAAACACATGACATTTGAAGTATTTCCCAGGATTAGAAACCTTTCCTTTCTGAATGGAATTACACTCCATGGTAGACTGAAGTGTCAGCAAAACCACAAAACGGATAATTTCATTGAACTAACACAAAGTAACCTTCGTGTGTGTCTCTGAGCCTCCCTTACTGTGCAGTACTGGCGTCTGCTATGTGAGCCTCTCCCAGAACATCCAGCACCTGGGTTCCAACTCTAAAGTAAGAGGCAAGCAACTGTTATTTCCCTCAGATTCAATGACTTTCAAGAGCCACCAAAGAAGAGATTAGAAGTTAATCACTCACTATCCCTGAAGAGGTCAGAATCAAGGTTGCAGAGCTTTCAGGTACTGTCTTCCATAGAAAGTATGCAAAAAACTCTAGCATGACCCTGGTCCTGCTTCATCCATGGATATATAGCATGGTAAATGATGCATATGATCCAGAAGATAGAAACTGTTTTAATGTTCCTGCTTTGAGGCTGTGGTGTCTTGAAGCCATGGTAAACTTTGCCCAGAGTAGATCTGTTAGATATATTTTTCCTGAGATGCGCATCCTGAAACCCATGGGACCTCTTGCCTGTTCTGGTCAATTCCCTCTGCTTCACATTTTCCAGTGTTTCTCAAATGAGAAATTCAAATTCTACATCCTACATCCACCGAATCTTCTGTCTACGTTTTGTTTCAACGCAAGATTTCCCATTAGCTCTACCTAATGTTTGTTTCTGTTGCATGCTGGTGCTGCTTCTCTGAAGGCACTGAATCCAGAAACTGCAACAAAGCTCTGATGACTTCACCAGCTAAGGCTTGGAGACAAGATGTTTTCTACACAGAAAGGGACCATACCATATTATTTATCCTATGTCATTTGAAAGGCAAATATTCACAGTCAATATAAGTATATATGATTCTACAAAGCATACAGACTTCCCTTTCACAGCTGGGACTCCAAGGGACAACATAACACACTCTTCTTTCTGGTATGCTGAATTTGTATCCTTATTTGACAGAATCATAGAATCTCTTAGGTTAAGAAGTCCCCTAAGGTCACCAAGTCCAGCCATTGACCCAGCACTCAAACATGTCCCCACATGTCTTTTGAACATTTCCAGTGATGGTGATTCCACTGCTTCCCTGGGCAGCCTGTTCCAATGCCTGACTTCCTTTTCTGTGAATAAATGTTTCCTAATATAGAATTTAATCCTCCCCTAGTGCAACTTGAGGCCACTTCTTCTCATCCTGTCACTTGCTACACAGGAGAAGAGACCAACCCCCACCGCGCTACAACCATGTCTCTAAGTGCCACATCTGCACGTCTTTTAAATATCTCCAGGGACAGTGATTCAACCACTTTCCTGGGCAGCCTGTTCCAATGTTTGACAACCCTTGCTGTGAAGAAATTTTTCATTCATGCACAGTTGATATTAAACCAGCAGAAAAATCAGAACAATGATATTTGCTTGGGATGCTTCAGAATCAAAAGAAAACGCTGTAAGTCAAAAGCCAGGGAAAAAGATTGCTATATGGTATAGCAGATCCAGGATAGAAAAATGGCATGAACTGGGTGTGAAAATCTGCATTTTCATTAGTTAAGGTACTTATGATTATTTTGACAATGTAGACAAATTGATCTCAAGATAGAAGAACTGTCAGTTATGGGGTAGTATTGGACCCATTAACAAGCCTTGTACTGAATTATGTAAATCATATAAATGGATGAGATTCACCAGATTGTTTCCAGCAGGAGAACTAAACCTTAGTGCATACATCTGCATTACCTGCTTGAAGCTAAAATCTTCTCCATGGCTTTCAACTCTGATACTCTTTTATTTCCCCATCTGTATTTTTTATTATTATGACTATTTATTTTTCCAGTAAAGGGAATTATTCATCCTGATATCTTTGTTCTAAGTAGTGCTGCCAACTGTGATGAGGACATGGTTTCATAATACAGTGGCCAAAAATGTGTTTATTGGTTCAGAATTATTTCACAGATATGAGTGCTGATAATTAGGTGTAGATCTGCATTACATTTACTACAGCAGACAGAATCATTAGGATAAAAAAATACAGTTTGAAATTACTTTTATGGCACTGGTTTTGATAAACAGGTAGTAGTTTTGTCACTGTGAACTCTTCTGATTTAAAGCTGATAGAAAAAAAAGTCTTATTCAACAGAACTGAATGAAAAAACTTCACTGGGAGCATTTTAGTAAAAAAAAGAAAGATGTTCTATTCAAACTGACATGGCTTGTTAATGTCAGATACTGCTGAAAACCTTGAATTTTTCTTCCAAATATAAAAGAAGGGGTATTCATTGGATAAAGTAATATTCCAGGCAAGGAAATAGGCTGGATCATAATCAGCACAGACCTTGCCAATACCATGCTTCAGAAATCAATCTGAAAGTTTCTCTAGGACCTACACTTTTCTGCTGGTCTTAAACAGCCACAGATGACAATGCCACAGACAGCATTGAACTATGCTGGCCAATTAATTAGCATGGCAGAACTAATCCTTTATCTGTTCTCCCCCATAGTAAATGCATCTGCTCTATGTGAAGTGAGGAGTAGCGTGCTCAGATCCTGGATTTGCTTACATGGGAAATGTACATAGGTACTTAAAATCACAGTTAGACTATATTTGATTTAGACAAATAAATGCCTTTGTAGATCTGAGTCTTTATTTTCAAGCTAGCTGCACTCCTACTGTCTTCTTTCACTTACTTGTCACACTGATCATACTCACTTCCATGTCTGTATGCCTAGATATATTCTTCTGCGTCAGTTCTTGAAAATGAAAATGCCCAAGTTTGTCCACAAAAAGATGTGGCTGGTTGTCACCAGATGGTGATGCTTTTACACAAGCCTTTTTGGTTTATTTCATACCGATAGTCTTTGCAATGTAAAAATAGAGAGAATATATATAGATTAAAGAAACCTACCCGGTTGCCTTCGAACCTTGAGCGATCATTGTTTGCCTTTGTTGTTTTTTCTGCAAGTTTCTTCTGCCTTTGAGGGCCTTTTCCAAAGAAAATGTAGTTGACAAAGGCGTATTCAAGTAAGGCCAAGAAGACAAACACAAAGCAACCCATGAGATACATGTCAATGGCTTTGACATAAGGAATTTTAGGCAAAGTCTCTCGCAGGTGAGTGTTGATTGTTGTCATAGTCAGCACAGTTGTAATTCCTACACAAAGAAAAAAGATTACGTATCTTATAACTCCAAGCATTCAATTTTATTTTCTTTCTTGGCAAATATTCCTTGTCAGTGGGGAAGAAGCTTAAAAATTTGTAAAAGATATCATGCAGGTGACATCACTGCAAATGAAAGCAAAATTAAAACTTGATGAATTATTATTATGTTACAATTATTTGCTTCACATGAGTGGGGGAACAGCTAACAAGGGGGTCTGGCACCACTGCTGTAAGTTAATGTAGCTTCATGGAAGCCAGTGTAGGTGTACTGAAAATCTCTTCCATGAAGAACAAACTGAAGTGCAGCAGGAACAATGTTCATACAGATGGTGAAAGATTTCTCCCACAGTTTTAAAACTTCTTAGAGTTAGGCAGTTGGTTGATGTTAGTCCTGTAGGGCCTCCCTGTAGGAGACAGAGAGAGACAGGCACCTTTCTAGAGCAGTTTGTCCCATCTATTTTAGACACCTATTTCAGGAAAGGACAATATATAAGCAGAATTTCAGATGACTAATCTGGAGCAGTAGGCTAGTTACATAGAAAGAAGTGACGTGAGCAACGAGAGACAGACAGGTATGTGAATTTTTGGAAAGAAAAAGGAGGAGGAGCAGCATTTTATAGCAATGAATTGGACACTAATAAAATATCTACAAAATAACTACAAAATATCTGTATCAACCTTATAAGTTATTTATCTAAGGATGGACATAGAACCTGAAAATATATTACAGAGAATTGTTTTGAAAATCTGGAAAGAAAAGCAAATTTATTGTCAGTCTGCCTGAATTCACAATAAACTGCAGGATCTGTATCTCTGCTGGAAATTTTATGGGAATTGTAAATCACAGGTTGCTGAAAACACTGATTTGTGGAATAAGTCTACATCTCAAGGCAAGACATTCTATTAGGTCCCCTCCATTACTATTTTCTTTGATTCCATAATTATACCATCAGTTTATAAGTAGTCACTAAAATACAGGCAGAAAAGAAATAAAGGACAAAATAAAATTGCTTCCATATAATAAAGCACAGCTTCTTTTACCTGAAGAGACAGAAATAAAGACAGTATAACTCAAAATCAAGCTGTCGGTGTAAGCAGTGTCACTCCAGGGAACAGTAGTAATACCCTATGAGATTGTGTAACAGATATTTTGTATATTTAGTAGGTTAGTGTCATGTGGTTTTCAGTGCTTTTCCTCTAAACCATGAAACAAGTGTGCATTGATGTCAGATGTTTGGTGATCTGGAAGATTAAGCACACTGAATAGAAAGGTGGCTATAACTAACAGAAGGGAAATACATTCCCTGGGAGATCCAGAAACCCTGCAGCCAAATGTCCTTCTGATGATCAATAATTTATTTTAAAGCATAGCTGAAGGAGAAGAAGCTGACACTCTCCTAAGACCAAAAAATAAGATAATATTGTGATTCTAGTCCTTCCCATAAGGAAGGACTCTAGAGATTATTTTTCTCCTCACTTAAAGGAATGAATTTAGGACCTTCTAGGGCTAACTAGCAAAAAGTCAAGAGAGCAGAATTGATAGGTTTGAATGTTTCTCTTGAGATCAGCCCTTTATCAGTCTCTATCAGCAGTGTCCATAGCCCATAGTTTCTGGAATGAGCTGGCCTTTGCTTTGTACCTTGGCTTCATTCTGGAGACAACTATTTGGTTCAGTGCAACAAGGGATCAGGCACAGGGGCAAAACGTGGAAGTGAATGAACAGAATCAGGGTCTTGCAGAGAACACAGGCTTCTTGCAAGGATTGAGTATCTGTCGCAAGAATTGCATAAGGAATGTTTCCTCCAACAAATACTTAGGAAATCAGATATACCTTTTCTGTACTGCACTTTCCAGACCCAGTTATATACATCCAAAGGTGCTATATTGCCTCTAAACTTTTATACTACTTCATATTAGGATATCATATAAATTCACAGATGATACAAAACTGGGAGCAGCTGTTGTCTCTCCTGGAGGCAGGGAGGCCTTGCAGAGAGACCTTGACAAATTACAGGACTAGGCGATCACCAAGAGTATGAAGTTCAATGAGGGGAAGTGCTGGATTCTGCACCTGGAATGGGGCAAACCTGGATGTACAGACAGACTGGGGAACAAAACGCTGGAGACCAGTGCCATGGAAAGGGACCTGGGGGTCCTTGTTGATGGCAAGTGGAACGTGAGCCAGCAGTGCTCTGGTAGCCAGGAGGGCCAACCATGTCTGGGGGGGGCATCAGGCANCCATGTCCTGAGGGGCATCAGGCACAGCATCACCAGCTGGGCAAGGGAGGGGATTGTCCTGCTCTGCTCTGCTCTGCTCTGCTCTGCTCTGCTCTGCTCTGGGGCAGCCTCACCTTGAATATGGCAATGAGGATGGTGAAGGGCCTTGAGGGGAAGCCATATGATGAGCAACTAAAGTCACTTGGTCTGTTCAGACAGGAGAAGACTGAGGGGAGACCTCACTGCAGTTACAACTTCCTCATGAGGGGAAGAGGAGGGGCAGGCACTGATCTCTTCTCTGTGGTGACCAGTGACAGGACCTGAGGGAACAGCCTGAAGCTGTGTCAGGGATGTTTAGGCTGGACGTTAGAAAAAGGTTCTTTGTCCAAAGGCTGGTTGGGCATGGGAACAGGCTCCCCAGGGCAGTGATCAGAGCACCAAGCCTGACAAAGTTCAAGAATAATTTGGACAATGCTCTTGGGCACATGGTGTGACTCTTGAGGATGGTCCTGTGCAGGGCCAGGACTTGGACTTGATGATCCATGTGGGTCCCTTCCAACTCAGAATATTTTGTGATTTGGCGGTATCAGCTTAAGACTCATAAGAGGGGCCAAAGGAACATCGGATTAGACCCATGATACTGAACTTTATTATACAAACATCACAGACAAAATCATCAAGGCACTAATTGTTTTCTCAGAAGAACCTATTAGATGGATTTTTGTCCTCTCAAAAGGACTTTCTATCAATTGGAAGTAGAACACCTGTTCTCCTGAGCTTGCCTTGTACCCTCTGACTTTTGTTCTAATATTTGTCTTGCAGTACTTGATGAACTTGTGCTACACAGAAATAGGCCTCATGAGACAGTCCTGTTCCTCAAACAAGGAAAAAATCTCATGAACCTGTAATAGAAGGGCATGGAAACTCACTGGGCATGGTAACTTCTGTCTAACCATCTGTTCTCTGCAGTCCTGGCCAGTATGTATTGAGATGCTCACTGATGTGTTTGAAGTGCTCCCCTCACTTGGCCCACTTGGGTCGATCTCTGGTATCCAGTAGTTAATTTATGAATACATCACAGATGTTTGGACTCTATGCCCCACTTCCTATTAGGCTACGACTTAGCTTCAAGCTGCTAAACAAACACTGGCTGCTGAGTGATAAGGCCAGACTGTGTCATGGCCATACACACCAGCTACTCCACAGCATCTGCAGAATTACTGCACAGTAACTGCAGTTAATCTAAAATATCTCTGGCTACCCAAGTTCAGATGCTGGTATGTAAGATGATGTTGTACGAAGGTGGCTACCCTTCTGCTTTGGTATGTGGGACCTTGGGAGGTACGGGGTAAGAAAATGGGGAATCATAAGGACATGGGTTGGAGTCTGGGTTTGCTGTGGTACATTGCAGGAAAATAAGGGAACTAAGGAATATGTTCCTGTTTTAAGAAAAAAAGAGAGCACAGCAGGAAGATAGCACAGACTTAGTGACAAGTTTCAGGTAGGAAGGTATGTGTAACTGGGAAGCACAGGGTTGAAGACAGAGTTTGGGACGAGGTGAGAGGTAGAAATATTTATAAGGATTTATAGATCCATTTAATCTTCCTTAGCTATAGCTATCCTTAAGTATGCTTCTGTAAAGGATGAAATAATTGCTCTGAGATATTGTCATAGAATCTGTCCTGGTTCTGGCGAGGACAGGGTTAATTTTCTACAGTAGCCAGGAGGGGGCATGGCTAGGACCCCAAGGTTATTCTTTATCACCTCACAGCATTGAAGGAGGGTGTGGGAAGTGAGTCTTTTTTCCAGAAGGAAGGGTTCTCTTCAGGTTGGGGCAGTGTGGCTGTGTTGGGTCGCGAGTTCCATGATGAGCATTTTTGCTTGTGAATCACTCTCACTTTAGTACAGTTTCATTATTAGTATGTTGCTAATACAGTTCATTTTCTTGTCTCATTGCTGTTTCCAGTAAATTGCTCTTACCTCAACCTGGGATCTTTGCCTTTGTGCCTCCAAATCTCTCCAGCCAGCCACAGGGGGCAGGGGGAGAGGGGGGGAAGCCAGCAGCAGTGTGATTTTAGTGGGAGCCCTAAATTGGAGAATATCATTCCTAGACCACGACAGAATCACACAGCGGTTTGGCTTGGAAGGGACCTTAAACACCATCTAATTCTAATTTCGCTGCCATGGGCAGGGACACCTTCCACCAGATCAAGTTGCTCAAAGACACATCTAAGCTGGCCTTCAACACTTCAAGGGATGGGGCATCCACAACTTATATGGGCAACCTGTTCCAGTGCCTCACGATGCTAACAATCAAGAATCTCTTCCTAATCTAGACCTACCCTGTGTCAGCTTGTAATCCATTCCTCCTTGTCCTGTCACTACATGTCCTTGTATGATGTCCCTCTCCAGATCTCTTGCAGGCCCCCTTTGGGTACTGGAAGGTGCTGTAAGGTTACCCCAGAGCCTTCTCTTCTCCAGGCTGAACAAACCCAAGTCTCTTGTCCTGCCTTGACAGGAGAGGTGGTCCAGCCCCCGATCATCTTTGTGGCCTGTCTCTGGACTCACTCCAACAGGTCCATGACCTTCTTATGGCAGGGACCCCAAATCCAGATACAGTATTCCAGCTGGGGTGTCATGAGAGCAGAGCAGAGGGGAAGAATCACCTCCCTCAGCCTGCTGGCCACGCTGATTTTGATGCAGCCTGGAACACAGTTGGCTTTCTGGGCTGCAAAGCGCACATTGCCTTGTCATGTTGAGTTTCTTGTCAACCAACAACCCAAGTCCTTCTCCTCAGGGCTGTTCTCAATCTGTTCTCTACCCAACCTGTACTTGTGCTTGGGATTGCCTGACCCACACGCAGGATGTTGCACTTGGCTTCGTTGAACTTCATGAAATTCATGTTGAGCTTCATGAGATTCAACTTCTCAAGCTTGTCAAGGTCCTTCTGGATGGCATCCCTTCCCTCCAGTATGTCAACCACACAATTTTCTAGTCACATTCCTTTATTTAAAGGATACCTTGATCTGAAAAGTTCTTGGGCATGAATCACACACCTGTGCCAAATCTATGTTTTTCTGTCATGAGGTAGATGACTGTTTAAGCTGTCATAAACATGCACTTAACATACCATGTACTCTGAGGGTTAGGTGGCATGTTATGGTTCATAGCTGATGTGCCCCTGTGCGCTGAACTAGCAATGGTTCTTGAAGTCTGTTCCTGCCAGTGTCAGCTAAAGCGCCCAGAACCTCAGGAAGAGGCTTAGAGCCACATCTGTCCTCCCACACTGAGTTGGACTAAAAGCCCATGCTCAACTATGACTGTGAGGCTGGTCTCCTAGATGAACTTACTGACAGCAACATTAACTTTGATGAGAACAAGTCTGGGACCTGCATGAGCAGCTCATGTCAGAGATTTAGTGGTTGCTACATTCTTGCATGCAGGGGAAAACTTATCACTTTTGAGGCAATACTGGATGACATGATTTTGACGCAAATTATTTTGGAATATCAAAACACTGACATCACGTCGTAGTTTTTAACAACCTCTGAAGGCTACATTCAGTCTGACATTTTAATGTCCCACTCATTCTTAGCACATACCAAGGGCAACTCTTGCTGCTGATGCATCATAATTGATCCAGAATGACACCCATGATAAAATGGTAATCAGTATGGAGGGCATGTAGGTTTGAAGAATAAAGTAGCCGATATTTCTCTTCAACCTGAAGCTCAGTGAGAGTCTTGGATAGGCACCTGAAAAAACAGAGAGGAAAACAGCGTTATTTACACTGAAGAAAAGACAGTTGTGGATAGTCGCCTTCAGTTTCTGCAGAAGCTAAAGCATGCACATTTTGTGGGGTACTATGACATCTGCAGAACAGTAGGGAAGACACCTTCTCTGTATTACTCATTGTTTTTAAAAGGAACTTTGCAGTGAATACAGTGATAGCCAAGTAATTTGCATTTGGGAAGAAAAAAGAAACAGTAAATTACTTTGGACTATTGAACAGATAGGTGAGCACTGGTTCATTTTTTTAAAAAAAGCTTAGGTCTCCAAGTAAAATGCTTATCCAAGTAGAGTTTTCTGTATAGAATTTATATTGAGTGAATAAGTAATGTGCATAGTTTTTCATTTATAATGAAGAGTTGTTCAAGAGATGAGACTTCTTAATTATATCTGAACCATGAGAAACATGCTACCTGTAGCGTCAAAAATAAATTGCAATGAATCCCATTGAGGAAAAGCCTGCAAACCACATCCTCTAACATCAGAGAGAGACAGAATTTTTCTTCAAAATATATTTTAAGCAAAAAAAAAGTTGAATTGTGTGTGTATAAATATGTGTGTGTATATATATATATACATATGTAGGATCCATGAACTGTTATAAATGGAAAAAATAAATAATGAAAACAGCTAATAACCTCAATAACAACTTAACTTCAAATTGGTGTATATCTTACTGAATTGGTATTAATCCTACTGAATACATTTTATATATTTAGAAATTTCAAATTGTTAAAAAAAATTGTGGCTTTTTTTACCAAATGCAAAGATGATGAAATCTGAGTAGAGCTGTATAAGAAAAAGGTAGTCATTCACACATTAGCTCCATGATTTCAGTGTTTGAACTATTAGATATGATACTCCTAACAGTTCATCTATAAGATCTAGTTAGTCAACATACTAAAAAAACATTTCAGCACATACCAAGAACCCAACCAGATATTAGAACACTTCCCCCCCGTTCTAATGCAAATATGTGCAAGATATGAAAGATTACATCTAGAGAAAAAAAGAAAAATTACAACTTCCCTTTCAATTATATTAATATGTTAGCATATGAGCTTAAGAAATTATATATGCCCATATACACATGAATGATGAATTTCCTAAGAGAGAAAGGGAAAGAAGGAACAGAAAATTGCAGCTTTCTCTTCATCACATTCCTGATAGTTTGTTATACTTTGAGTCATACAACAGAAAAAATGCCACACCGTTTCCAGGCAGCAGGCACATCAAGGTAGTATCAAACTCGTGCAAATATCCTTAACTGTTGCATCAAACAATCTCAGAACAACTATCAGCAGGAAAAGAAGTATCTGGTAGTTGTATCTGGTTGCTGTGATTACTTCAATCAGTAGCTTTTTTTTTTTCCAGGATGAAGTGCCTTTTAGTTTCATCAATAGAAACATATTGGTGGAGTCAGTATTTCATCCTGAAAATCAGACCAAGGTTTTCTGCTGTCTAAAGCACCCAACACAATTTTCAGCAAGGAATCATTTATACTGCAGCTTGCTTAACATATCCACTTTCCAATGAACAATGTTTCATTTCAAAAGACAAGTTTCCTCATTGAAACCAGGCCTGCTTTTTTTTGCTAACAAAACTTAACTTTTTCATTTGGCTTCTTATGAAAATGTTTCTGTGGCCTTGTGTCTGCAGACTATATGAATAAAACAGGAGACCATAATGAAACAGACAAATGCTGCCATCATGAAATACATTAAAAATGCAGCAGACCTGATCACCTTTCTGTAACAAGAGTAGAACATCAGACAGAAATCTTTATAAAGCTCTGTTAAGAAAAATTATTTCATGTAATACACTGCCCACTCAAAGGATTCTCCATAAAACTGTATAAATTTTTCCAAAAGTCCTGTCCAGATCTGGATATCTGTGGAGTATAATTTATAGAGGTGACAACTGAAAAATTTCTCATAAAATACTGACTCTTTGATTACATAACATGAATGATTAATTCAAGAAAGTTTGGTAGAACTGAATCACTGAATCAAAGTTAGTTCTTGGATTGCTCCAGAGTGAAGGACCCTGGGTGCACTGGTGAAATAGAGAGAAAGAAGCAAGAGCTTCGCCATTGATAAAGCATGGAAAATGGTGTGGATGAAAGAGGTGTGTGTCAGCAGGGGAGAGAATAATGTGTCACATATGTCAGTAATGTTCTGTAATGAAATACCAAACTGAGACACAGTGTAACAGACTGAACTTCACACATTTATCTTGAATGCTTCACTTGTGACCATCATCTGTTACCTCACCACCATTTCTGTCTAATTAGGTAAGGTAATTACTGAAACTAGTGAGATCTGGCCTTAAACGTGGACTCCCCAGACAGCTGACCTCAAGGCCAGAGACATCAACATAAACAAGCTTCAAGCAGCAGGTTCTTTGTCCTGAAGTTAGAACCCGAGGAACCATGTCTAGGGCCAGGGCTGTCAGTGCCTTCTGTCTTCCTGCTCAGGAGTTGGAGTTGACTGTAGCAGAGAGATTCAGTTGCAAATCTGATGGTGCCCTGATCCTCTTGAGATGCCCTGTGACATCTCGGATGCCAGCACACAGCCGATGGACATGATATAGCCCCTACATCTTTTTCATCAGCAGGTGGGCACTACGAAGACTGCCTTGTGCCCTCTCAAATAGCAGTTGATTAAGCAACTCATTTGACCTGAAGTTGGTGTCACATAAGCTACAGTTCCTCCAGTCAATCTAGCAAATGAAAGCTAGAGAATTATCCATCACCTCCTACAATGGACTCCTATAGGTGTAATGAATTTGTCTCCAGACTCCACTGACTGTATGGACTAGATTCTGACCAACTCAGACACCTAATTTAAACCTAGACACGGGAATTATATTCATCATAAATCAGAGCAAGGTGAATCCAGGCCCTGCAAGTCTCAGGGTAGGCTTTGATGGTGTGAGGTTCCTGGGCAATCTAAACAAAAGTCTTGCTGGCATTATAGCTGCTTACTGCAGTTGACACATTGCTCAGTTGCACTGTGGTAAATGGAATGTCATCCTGTTCGGTGGCGATTTTACAAACTCAAATTTTATTCGCAGGTCTGTATGAGAAAATTTCAGAATAGTATGGGGTCTTATAGAAACATATAATAGACTCACAGAATAGTTAGGTTGAAAGGGACCTTAAAGATCATATAACTCCAACCCACCCACCATGGGTAGGGAAGCTTTGTATACTGCATGTTGTATAGTATCATATACTTTTATACTATATGATCTTATATAGTATAGTATAGTTAGGATCAGGTTCAAATCGAAATATGAACTGGTAGCCTTGGGTTTTTTCATACTATATAGCCAGGGTTCTCCTTTAGGTATCTCTCCCTGAGGCTATGAAACTTTGTATTTCAACCATATTGTTTTTATGTCTTCAAAAATTATCTATTGAACCTGCCTCCAGCCTGCCATCTCTGCTACAGTATCCCTCTTCCAGCAAACAGGCACAGGAATCAGTGGAAAAAAACAATGTAAAGAAGGACCATTCCATATTTCCCGTACTTAATTCCCCCTTTTTGTCTGAATGGCTAAAGTTCAGTGACAAGGAAGGGTCCTAACCTTCATGGAGCAAGGACTGTAAGTCCAGATCTTTATTTACCTATGAAGGATAAATCTTGTGTAACTTCTATTAAATAACATGATTTCTGGGTGAGCTCAACAATTACACTGTTATTTGTCTGATTATGATTGGATAATGATTTGTCAAAGGCTCAGTACATTTAGAGATTAATTACCAGGAAACTCTAGTTGTTAAGTTTCCACAGAAATTTGGTGTTTTTTTCCTTGTTACCTTGTTTAGCCTTGTTATCCCTCCTCCCATCTCATATACCATGTTGATGTCAATGGACTAATTTAAATACTATAGGAATAAGAGAATTTTGCCAGAATTATTTAAATCTAACAGTATTGAGAATGAAGGAATGAAAATAAATACTTAATCAATAATTGAGCCCTAAATACTCCTTTCGCACATATTTGGACACCTCATAAAAAGAAATTTCTTGTTTCTGTTCCAATTTCATTAAAAGCTAGCAAGTTGAAATATCTGGCTTCAAGGCTAAATTAGTCTCTTGCTGTTTTATCCAAGTATGAAACAAGATAAAGGAGTTGGTCAGTTACAGAACTCTTATTTTAATATGTTATTCTGGGAAGGTTCTTGGGCTAATTGGAAACGTACTTTACAGATTGGTCTTTCAGAATATAGCAAATATTTAATTTTCAAATCTTTTAAGACTTCCCTCCTCTTAGCAACAGGTTGCTAATATGGTTTTGATTGCTATGTGACTTGAAGATTTTAGGTGGCATTTTACATATGAAACATAGAGGGTTTTTAAAAAATACTTAAATGTAGAGATTTCAAATAAAAGTTAGTTTTGTTGAAATCAATTAGAATAGAAAAGGCACAAAACTTAGCTAGAAAGAAATGAATGATTAAGTATAAAATAGCTTTTGACTATTTGATATTTACTCAGCTGCACCTAGAGTAGACAATTAATAATCTTAAGAAAAAGATGTTCAAAAGAGAGCCTAGACAGTTACAAATCTTACCGAGATGCAACTTATTTAAAAACAATAGAAGAGAGTACTGAGAGTTTTCCAAGGTCAAATGTAACCAGCGAAGTAAGATGGTCAAAGTGAGGAAGACAAGTTTTCCTTCCTCAAAAGCCACCCCCAGACCTATTTAAAGCCCACCGACTCAATTCCATTGCAAGAACTGTGCATGCTTAATGACTTTTTGCTAGTTTCCATACAAAGCAGGGAATGGGAGGCACTTATGCTATGAATATCTATTCGTATTTTAAATTTGCATTATTGTTATAGATAAATAAGTTCTGTGTTGCATCGTTACTTCGGAGTTGTACATTTGGGAACTATCCCTGCAGCTCTCTGGCGCTGAAATAAACACACACTTCCTAACCTTAACAAGTTAGAGAGTCTTTGTCCATCTCAGGTAGATATCAATATTAGATCTATATCCGCATTTTAATAATTCACATATACCCATTCCTGTTCAATATCTTAGCATTTTGGGATAACATTTAGGAGGCAGATTCAGGTAACAGACTTAGCACTACATTTCAGGTGTTTGAATGCAGATATTTGCACATGGATGGAGAATGAGCTGTCAGTGTAAACCATGGAGATCTAGACTTAGAGCCAGCTGATTCTAAGGGTGTGACTTAATTGCCTGCACAGAGGTGTCTAACACCTTTTGAGATGTGATGGGCTACAGTAGAACAGAATACTAGTTTAGCAATCAGTACTGAAGCTCTAGATGGTGAACACAGGACACAAGGCTGCAAGATGCCAGAACAGCAGCCTAACTGCTAACCAGGATCTTCAACAGCAGCTCAAGAAGCACCAGATACTTATGTTTAGGCAACTGAATAGTGTCTTAAAATATTCATTTGAGAAAACAGAAGTATTCAAGAGCTGAATAGCTGTTTAGGCTCCATTGACAGCACTGATTTGATATCATTTGAATATGGGCTTAACTCAGTTACTGACACGTGGGCATCCAGTGGCATTTAAATATCTTATGGCATTCTGTATGGCCTTCAGCTGGTGTTAGAAGGATAATCAAACCAGATATTTCTTTTTCATAGCAATTTAAAAGTCATGAATAAAGGGAACAGGCTACTGTGCATGGCTTTGCAGATACCTTTTAGACACTTGAAAATTTTATTTACTACCCAAGGAAGTGTTCTCTTTCTTTAAACTAAATGGTCCTACTTGTTTCTCCACTTATCTCCATTATGCTGTTTTCTAGATTTTTAATCACATTTGCTTATTTTCTGTAAACCCTCTTCTATTGATCCATTTCTGCCTTCAAGAGCGCTACTCTTGACCACAAATATTAAGCTCAAGCATTGCCAATGTAAATCAGACTCCTTTTTATGATGAGATTTGTGTTTTGTTGGTTTCTTTTTTCTCCTCCAAAAAAGATGTTATGGGCTCATGTTCAGTCTGAGATCAACAGCAACCCATAGATTTCTACACACAGAACCCTGGCCTAACCTGGCATTCTCTGTCCTTAATTTGGATTGGAATAATTAGTTGCACAGATGCTATATTTTGCACTTGTCCATACTGAATTTAATATATTTTTCAGACACATTTTGCTAACTTGGTGAGATAAATTTTAACTTCCATTCTATACTTCAACAGGCATGCAGTTCCTCCAGTATTCTTGCAGCTCCACCCAGCTTTCTGTCATTATCTATGGGGATTTTCCTGTGCTTATCATTGCTTCTCAGTAGTAACTATGGGAACAGATTTTTCCCTTTGCCTAAGTTACACAAGATTATACAGCACTGTTTCTCTTGGAAGATAGGAGAAATAACTAATCCAAAAGCTGTTTATGGCATGACTCTGAAGTCTACTTTTAGTTTCATTCAGTCAAAGCACACTAGGACTGAAATCTCTGAAATGTTCACTGAGATACTGCCCTCAAAGAACTAATATCTTCCCTTGAGACTTCAATAACCTCAAAGCCAAAAACATGCCTAATGTATTTTCCAAAAAAAATGTAGAAACTGGCCCTAATTACTAGGACTGTAAGAAACTCTTGAGAAGAAACTTGAAAAGAGTCTCCTGACTTTATGTATCAGATCCGCTGGCATGCTTCAGATTTAGATTTAAATGTAGTTTTGAGAAACAAATGTGATGTTTCCCCTGCATGGTAATACTTGTCATAACATTTTATAACTGATCAAGCATTTTCATAATGCCCTGTATCAAAGTAATAGTAAATTCAGTATTGTGTCTTCATCAGTGACAAAAATTAAATGTTTCAAAAAATGGTACAAGAAACATGCTGTTCTCTCTGATTCCCTAATGCCAAGCTGTCTTAAACCCTGAAGTATGAGACTTTTTTATTCCTTTCACTAGTTTTTTAAAAGAAAGAACCATTAATATTCTGAACATTTGGTCATTCACAGAAATATGTGCTCCTAGTCTTTATTCTCTCTTATATTTGTCACGTATCTCTTTGGATTTTTCATTTTCCTGATTTTTACAAATCTCCCATCTCTAAATTACTAAGTCATGCATTTAATGAAATATTTCATACTAAAAGCTGGCCTTGGACTGTCATACAAGTCACTTCATAAATAAGTTCTCTGTATTCTCACTGCTGTCTAAAAGAGCCTTCCTACAAAAGCCCATCCAGTCCTGTGGAGGTGCACGTAAGCCCTGGCTGCCAAAGGTGACACCAGCTGCAGGACAGAAGGATATAGGATTAGAGCAACTGATTCTCTACAGAAAAAAAATCTTCCATTCACAATGATAAACAAGAACAGCAGCAGTTGGCAAACCCCCTCATACTAATTTCAATCCCAGCAATATTTACATTTTGTTCTGAAATACAACTTGTGTTTCTGTGTACTTTGAAACAGATGCTGTGTCCAAAGAGTGGGTGAAGTGATGCTTACAAACATGATTGAGCTGTGCTTCATTTGTTCTAGTGTGCTGAGACAGATGGAACAGCACACTCCTGTGGTCTGAAGAGCACTTAAAATCTGAAGGCCCCAAATAATGAGCCACATAATGGCTTCACATGTGCTGATGGCTTTCTGTGTTACTCTAGTTACTATGGTCACACATATTCCTATACTGGTGTCCAACACCAAATATGTAAATCAACCTTGCACTTTGTAATCTAAAGACATCCAGTGCTGTGAGTTGCTAGTAATTTTTATTACATCTTCAAGGCAACAAGCAGGGATTTCATTCTTGCATCTTAATAATGACAACAATTGTTGTCAATTGTTGTCACAAAAGTGCAAATCAAGATATAAAAGACATTACATTCACTATATAACAACAAAACAAACTGGACTGAAAAGTTGTAGGGAGGTGTTTATAAAATTGGCGGCTTTTTGACCTAGTATGCCAAAACACATTTGTGTATGATCAGTTACCCTGTAGGCTACATTTAAACTCATGATTCAGAGGTGAATGACTTAACATTTATTTACATCATAGATATTTAGGTGTCTGGTTAAATAGCACATATACACAAGAACAAGAAAAATAAACAAGGAATCAATGGTTTGGGTTGAAAAGGACCTTAAAGACTATATAGATCCAACCCCACTGCTGTGGGCAGGGATACCTTTGACTAGAGTCCAAGCTGCTCCATCTAACCTGGCCTTCGACACTTCCAGGGGCAGAGCATCTACAACTTCTGTGGGCAACCCTGTGTCTCACCACTGACACAGTCAAGAACTTCTTCATATATCTTACTTAAATCTACCCTCTTTCAGTATGAAGCCATTCCCCCTTGTGCTATCACTACACATTTTTGTAAAAAGTCCCTCCCCACCTCTCTTGTTGGCCCCATTAAATACTGGAAGACTGCTAGAAGGTTCTTTTCTCCAGGCTGAACAACCCCAACTCTCTCATCCTGTTTTCCTCAGAGAGGTGCTCCAGCCCCCTGAACATCTTTATGTCCCTCCTCCAGACTCAATCCAACAGGTCCATGTCCTTCTTGTGTTGGGGGCCCCAGAGCTGAATGCAGTACTGAATCCAGCTCTGGAATGACATTTCATGGGCTCCTACCTCCAGGCTTTGTCAAATAATTTCTTTATCCAAACATGCAAGACAGGCTATATATCATGACCGGTAAAAATAGTTAATTATTGTTAATAAAACAGTAATTTTCATACACAAGAAAATTAAACGCTAAATGGGCAAATGGTAATACTTGCCTGTGGCAAAGACAACATTCTTTGACACCAGTCTGTATTCCACGATAGAGAACTGAGGAAGTTCAATCCTCTCCACGCCAGTAACTGCATTATCTCCACCTCTCCAGTAGAACTCTATGTCATCAGTTGTGTAGCCATCTGCAGGCAAAGCAGAGAGTAAGTCAGAAATAACAGCAAATTCAAATGTAGCTTCAAACATGCAGTTTGTAATTTGAGATAACAAAAAGAATTGGAACAGCTGGAGAGCTGTATGGTATTTTGCCTGTGGGAAGGTCTCCCAAATAGCTACACCATTACAGTCTGCCCAGGAATTTTAGGCAAAATACTCTGCTTTCTTTTTCTTTTCTTATCACTCACATAATATGCACTAATGCTCATAGTGAGAAGAAAACACTATCCATGTTCTAAGACATCATATGAATTTAGCACTGAAACTAAGTGTATATTTACACTGGTAATCACCAGAAGAACACAGAGAAACATAATTGGGGCAGACATTTTCCACTCACAGAAAACTGTGAGTTGCACCATTTCTATTAGCTTCCATTAGTGGAGGACTACAGCTAAAGATAGAATATATACTAGTGTTTTCTCTATATTGCCCAAAATTTCCAGCCTGTAGCAGAAATGGACCAGGTACTTCTGAAGTGCAAATATACATCTGAATATTGCAATCCTAGCACATGACTAGGTGAAAAACAGAATATTGTTCTTTTTGTAACACAATTTCAAATCATAAATGGGGTCAGTCTGAGAGCCCAGGGTAGCTTCTGCAGCAAGATGATCCATGCATAATAAAGCATACTGAAAGAAAATTATATCACAGTGTTTTCTCTCTTGAAAATAAATCTGATAAAAATACAAATATTCATCTCTTGTGTTGAAGATAAGCATCCAGTCTCTACCTCTGCCAAGTCAGGCAGGAATACTAAATTACTTCATTGTGTCCTAAACTCATTTTGCGAGGATGTATTCATCTATCTAGAAATGGATGACTCCTTGTATCTTTTAATGATTTAAATAAACAGACAAACAGAAAATCCAAATGGTGATAATTACATGATTCAAATAGTGTTTATAGACACACATGTAAATATTACACAGTTCTATAAAAGAAAAAAAAACCTGAGGTCTGAGCTAGATTTCGCATGCATTTTCTTAGGTACATACAGCTTTCTATTTCCAGAGTACAGTTTTGTTCATCTAATGGGTATCTTCTCAAGTCCATCATACAAGCTGCAGTGGTTGTGATTCTGAAATATAAGCATCAAACAGTTTTACCGTACAGTCAGTAATCCAGGTTTTCATGATGGGGTTGTTTATCTTCCAAAGTGAAGACCCTCTGAAGAATAGCTTACAATAACTGAGAATCTGGTCCATATTTTTACACCAAACAGCAGCCTAGTAGAGCAGCAATTACACGGACTTTCACTGGAACAACTCGCTATGAATTACCCTTATGCAACCAGTCCCTTTGGGGTTCAGTGGACCTATCCTCATATGCAAATATTACACGAACATTTGCTGAGATTAAAAGATATGACTTTATAACAGAAAACGTGAAGTGAAAACAGTCTGCTACAAATGTCAAAATGATTACAGCTGCATGAATAACTGATTTCTTGGTTTTGTGGCAGGTCTAGAGACAAACCCCTGAAATGTTGAGAAAAAGTTTTAAGTCTAGCAAAATGCTTTGTTTCAAAATTAAGTATACTTCCTTAGTTTTCAAATTTAAAGAGGATTTTATCATGAAGCTCCATATTGAATTTTAAGTTTTCTCCTCAAATAATGATATACTTTTGCTTCTCTGTCTAGCCATTTAGCACTATAAGGATAGTTTTGCAAAACATTGCACTATTGATGAATCAGCATTATTCATCAACCTCTTGTATATCAGGAGAGTCAACAATACACATAAGCAACGAGAACAACTGTCTTAACAGCTTCAAACAGCACTGGCACTTTATTTTTTAATTAATGGATTTATATATTTCTACTAACATTTGACAGATATAACCATATGCTCATAATTAATCTGCAGCACATTTTGATGTTTTTCTGAATCACAGCCTTCATCGAGGGTATGTACATTATTATGCATCATTGTTTTTATAATGGCTTCATATGAATTTCACATTTAAATTATCTTCTGAACCTGCCTAGCTCCATTCCTTACTGATCCTTTTCTGATATAAACAAGACATGGGCCTTGCACACAGTTTATTCCTAAACAAATAATACTCCAGTGATAATTTATGCTAATAAATACAAGAGGGGAAAATGCCTTAAAATGTACCTCTCAAAGCTGGAACCCTCAATGTTAATGTTTTTTTCATGTGTTTGCACTGTTTTGAAGCTCTTTCTTCTACCCATTAACTTTCTCAAATTACAGTCTTCTAATCTAATAAACTACTTTAAAATTCCAGGCCCCTGTTTCAAGGCAAGAAAAGTAGTTAGGTGCCTTTCTTCACCTTTACCACAGTAAAAAAAAACAACCCCATTTGTTATTATGAATGCTCAATCTCAAAAAAATATTGTAACTTCTTTGCACAGGGAGAGACAGTTACATGAGTACAAAGGTGATGAACGAGCTAGGAGAGGAAAAAGGTCAAGGATCTGTTACTCAGCACATCTTCTCACTTGTGTTCCTACCAGCAGCCAGTGAGGAAGGCACACACCTGATCTTTGCGTTTTCCAGCTTTACCTACGGCATGATCATGTCCCTGTCCCTGTCCCTGCTGATTCCTCTGACTGTCCTCTGAATACTCTTATGCTAGTCCCGCAGCATTCCAGGTACTGAGTATTGTATCACAAGAGGATACTCAGGTCAGCCTTCCTCCAAGCTGCATCTGGGAATTGCTCTGGTTCCTCTGTTAACTCACATTCCAGTGGGCTGGAGCAGTGTACAAACAGCAGTTCCTCAGTTGCTCTGCAGTTCAGGGAGATGTCTTCTCTGCAACCAACACTTGCAAATGCCCTTCGGGAACCTCAGGCAGGGTGCTAAGACACAGGGCTAATAACTATGGAGACGATTAATCATCTGGGTTTGTTTAGCCTGGAGAAGAAAAGGTTCCAGGGGGACCTTATAGCAGCTTTCCTGTACCAAAAGATGGGCTACAAGAGAGCTGGGAGAAGGATTTTTTAGAAGGATGTGTAGAGATAGGACAAGGAAGAAAGGCTTTAAACTGGTAGATTTAGATTGGATGTTAGGAAGAAATTTTTGACTTTGAGTGTGGTGAGGCACTGGAACAGGTTGCACAGAGAAGTTGTGGATGCCCCGTCCCTGGAAGTGTTGAAGGCCAGCTTGGACAGGGCTTTGAGCAGCAACCTAATCTAATAAAAAATGTCCCTGCCCATGGCAGGAGGGCTGAAATAAGATGATTTTTAAGGTCCTTTCCAACCCAGAGCTTTCTGTGATTCTTTGAATGTCTTCTCAATAGGATGACTAAGAGCAGCTCTAGCTAAGCATATAAAACTAGGATTAGCATGCGGTCTTAGAGGAGAAAACTTATTCTTAAATCTGTGATTATTGATAAACAAGCAGTGAACACCTTTACAAAGCCATACTGATTGCGCAATGGAAGGATCTTGTTCCTGAGTCAAATAATAACTGTGTTCAAAGTAAAACTAGTAAGCATACTTGGAAATTGTTGATATGAAAGTTCTCTCCCATGCTTTAGTAGATTCGCCTACACTGACCTGGGTCTCATGTGGGATCCTGCAGCAGAATCCACAGGAACTAAGCTGATACAAAAGGGAATGTGCTACCAGACTCTTAAATATTATGTTGTATAACTAGCTGTAAATGCCAGCCATACAGAATACAAGTGATTAATTTTACAAAATTGTAAAAAATTATACAGCTGGAAAACTCACATTCAACTTAATAAATGTGTTATGACTTTTTAAGGGATATATTTTTATTTTAGTCTGCTCACATACTGTAGATGGTCAAAAGTACCAGTACCAGAAACTGTACATTCTTGCTCAATAAACTTTTTTACACTACAGAAAAATGTACATTTTAAATTTAATAAATATCCACTAGAAAAAGAGATACAGCTAGAAATAGACAGAAACAGATTTACCTCATTTTCTCAAAGTAAGTTGAGTACTCAGAGGTCCCTCCTGAATGAACACTGAAGTAACCAAATTTACCTTGCACAAATGCACACCAAAAGCAAATATGAATTGCTCAGTCTTGTGCATGCTCCCAAGAAGCGCAGGTTTGTTTTTTGTGGGATGAGATGGTGCTTGACACAAGACAACAAGGTTTCAAGAACTCTTCATCATGGCAGTGACACAGAAATTATTACGGGCCAGACAAAGATGAAGTGGGACACAGACACACATATAATGTGGGTGAAAGCAGAACACAAAGGAAATGCTATTAATTGTTCATAATTTTCTGCTATGGTTTTCTTTCCTCTGGATAGAGATTCTCTTATCCTTCTCTGGTAGTGTATTTCTGGGCTCATTGCCTTTGACCATGCTGCTATATTGAATAGGAACCCCTGTGATGTGCTGTGAGGTGCTGCATACATAACTAGCAGAAGGATATTTTATGTCCCCAAAAGTTTACAGTATGAAGCAGTCTAGGCAATATAGATACTTCATATGTGATTAGGTCACAGTGCTGACAGCTTACTTTCTTGATACAGAAATACAAAAAAACCCAACATCCAAAAAACAACAGAAGTAAGCATGGTTGCCTTGTCTGACTGATCACAACCAACATTTGCACCCTGCAAACATTCATCATGTTTCATATATGGGTAATAATTATGTGAGTCCTTGCAGAAGAAATACATATAATTCCTCCACTCCATCTACTTATAACATTTAACATTGTACTGCTAAAAACAAGAGGTTTATGCATGAGAAACACACGAGTGGGCTTTATTCTTGATCCCCAGAATATAAAGTAATTTCTTTTTTAGTCTCTTATGAAAAAAGGTTATTTTATCATCATTTGTCTTGTAGATTGTTCTGAAGCAGACAGAACAAATTCAGTGTGTCACCCAATGAAAAAAATTCCCCAGCAATGGGCTGAACTTCAAAAAGCTACTGTTCCATTCCCACACTATCACAGACTTCTGCTGCAGTAGCAAAGTGCTTTTTCTAAAGTAGAGAGGAACCTTGGAAGACTGAAGGTCAACTCTTTCAAACTGTGATAAATCCTACATTGTTCAGAAGAGAACACAGATCCAGTGTGGCCTTGGGATCACTTTCAATTATATATGTGTTGAGGAACTGCTTTGCTCTATGGATGTTCTGTAATTGGTTGTAACCCTCCAAAATGTCACCTATTATTCTGAGTGACCCTGTGCTTGTGGCACATAAAACTCCAAATTCTGGCCTCAACCCACATTGCCTCTGGACTGCAGCTTGAGCCCAATGCCACTGGGATCCTCTAAAGCCATAAAAGAAGGAAGTAGGGTAGTGATGGAACAACACAAAGTAGAGGCCTTTAAACCAGTGGAGCTAACGTTTAGATATTTTCTTCCTTTTGAACACCATGTCCTATATTTTGGCAAAATTTAATTTAAGACAGTCATTCTTCAGTATGTAACTTAGCTGCTTTACATCATGGCTATCTGACCCTGGATATCACATGCTTTCAGAGAAAAGGAATGGGAAGAAGTGTGCCACATATGAGCCACTGGTGAAAGCCCTGCTAAGCGAATCCTATTATGTGAAATGCAATCTGCCTGTGGACACTTACATTTTGCAGAAGAGGAAGCCGACTTATTCAAATACACTATGGATAATCCTCACCTGAATGGCTCCAAATATTTTTAGTGTGACAGAAAGACTTCTACACATTATTAGGATCACAAGAGTTCTAATCTCCTTTACTATTTTATTATGTTGCTTGCGGGCGTATTTCTTGACATAAAGGAAGCAAATATATCTCAGAATATATTTTGTTCTACCTGCTTCAGAACAATTTTTTTTTTTTTTTTTTTTACATTTAACCACTTGTTGAAAGAATCCTAAACTTGTAGTGTTCCATACTGGGTCAATGCTATGCAAAACAAAAGCCTCCTTTTGCTAAATCTGGTTAATTATGGAGACAACATTCTAAACTTTGAAATTTCATAATAGGCTGAGTCTATTTCTGTTTTGTCTAGAAAGATTCATCCAGTTGTATCCCATACATGACATATAATAGGAGTTAAAGAGGTGAGGTCCAAGCCCAAAGTCAGGTAAAAAGGTCAACTGTTGATAAAAAGAGAAGCAGGTAAAATAATGATACTAGGCATATAATCAATCTGCACCACTTTTCAGACCTCATTTATTTTTATATTAGGAACTCTTTATCCTTCACTACCTATGTGCACCAATCTTGAGTATTATCTCTGCTTAAATACACAAGAAACTTCCAATGATGGAAATGGAGCTTTCACTGGCAAAAACTTGTTTTGCTGGCTTAAACCACTGGAGCAAAGGGAGTGACCCGTTCAAAGAAAGCAATATTTTTATACTACTGGGTCTTCCATTAAGATTTTTGCTGGGGTAGTTAAGTTTATTAAGGGAAGGATACTTCAGTGTTTCCAACCATAAAAGCTATGACAGAAAAGAAAGAAAACATGTCAAACCTAAATTAGGTAGAAAGTAAGAGAATGTAAGGTCACTTTGTACCTCTCATTTGAAATATAACAATTACAGTGCTGATTTCTGCTTGAAGAAATCACTGAAAGTACCCAGTCATGATCTTAGCTGTGGCTGACTCCACTCAACCAGAGCTACTTTTGGCTTTTTTTTTATTTTAATAGACTGTGAACATATCAAGAGACAACATTAGCACCCACATTCAATCTTGCCGCCTGTATTTTGGACAGAATTTTCAGGTTTACAATTAATACGTGCCTTTCTGCTTCCTATAGCCAGTGGGTTTTCCAGATATGGTGACTCTACAGAAACAGATAAAACCTGACTGAAGGCGCTTCTGGCAATATTAAGAAACATTGAGTGTGTCATTTGTTTTCTACAGGCATCTCTCAGAGTTACAGGGAAGGTTACATAATGCACTAACCAATGTTTGTAATAACCTTGTGCCAGGAAGCAAACATCAACAGTACATAACAGCGGTGATGAAATCTTTATCACGGAAGCACAGACCTGAGGCCGTAAAGCACCGTTCCGTCCGGGTGAAGGCGAATCATTCGATTCTTCACAGTAACGCCGTGCACAAATGATTTCTTGTCATTTAAGAAGTAAGTGTCAGGCACCCAAAGCTGATCTGCCACTCGGTTATCAAGCGTGAGGTTGAGAGGTATGCCAGCGTAAGCCAACCTCTTATCTCTCCAGTACTGTTGAAAATACATAGTCAAAGTGTAATCCTGGGGAGGAAAAAAAAGAGAAATACAACAGTCAGCCATAATTTGTGTAACTAGGAGAATAATTTCCCTGTTGATAGCTTATTCTGCTTTGATTCAATTTAAGTTTAATATTTTTAAATGCTTAATAAAAATTAAATATTTGTATCACTTAATAAACAGTTAATATAATTCAAGTATCATTTCAACTCTTACAAAATTCAACTGGTACCAGTGTCTTTTGACCTCCTCTTCTTTTATGTAGTTCCTCTGACAACTACCCAAAATTATCGTGTTTGTGGAATGATAAATGACGTAATGGGTCAATACTGCCACCTTCCGCATTTTTAAAAATGACAGATAAATGGGAAAACATTTGAATTATTTTGAATCAGTATGCAAATTTCTCTCTGAAAAATAAGCCACATAATGTTGATTATACATGCACGTTTGTGTGGGACTACATTTTACAGTGACATAAATATTTTCTCATCAACAGGCTGCATTGGTACTTACAAGAACAGTAAATTGTATTAAAGTACCACTAATGTCAATGTTTGGTTTCCATAATTTTGTCAGTTTTAAGGTTTATGGTGTCTACTATGCGCTGTGATCACTAACGTAAAAGTCTAATCATGGATACAGAAGCCTAAAACAGCCATTTTAAAATTCATTATTTAATTTCAGGATTTGTTAACCTGACTTCTTCATGTCATAGTAACATTATATTGAAACACTTTGAAAGTCTTAGATGGTAGGCCTCATTCACTAGC
This sequence comes from Pardalotus punctatus, assembly GCA_013400915.1. Taxonomy (NCBI): domain Eukaryota; kingdom Metazoa; phylum Chordata; class Aves; order Passeriformes; family Pardalotidae; genus Pardalotus; species Pardalotus punctatus. Next base: position 918,942 of record VZTX01005138.1, on the reverse strand, counting down.
TTCATGGTATTATAAAATTTAAGAAAAAAAAAAAAGCCTAAAAAGCCTGTGAACACTTTAAAGTTATGCACCAGCAAAATTGAAAAATAAATCACATGAAAAAAATGAGACTGTAAGTACAGGCCATTAAAACTCTGATTTTCAAATTACAGAAGCATTCTAAACAATAAAACTCTTCATGAGATTCTTCACAAAACACTGAGAAATTTATGTGATCTCCAAACACGTTTAAATATTTAGCAGCAGGTGTGCAAGCCACGGGATACCTGCATTTGCATCTGGTTCTACAAGCTGGTGATGCAAAACCCCTCAGGCTTGCTGCTTGTTTGGGAAAAGGATGCTCAAGTTTTTTAAGCATGGCTGTTGGGAATGGTCCATTCTTGTAATGGGTTTCACATGGAGACAATCCAATTTCAGGCACTGCTCCTGCCCTGTTTCCCTCAAGCCCTATGGTCTTTCCTTGAAATCATGTAAGAATTGAGCCTGCCTTTCACACTCAGAGCCTTTGCATTTCTGATTCAGTGATTCATTCCCTTTAATGAGGGAGCTGCTATAGTTTAAAGAAATCAAATTTAATTGCTTAGAAAAATAAATCATTATAGATATCAAGAAAAAGCTGTTCCCATTTTAAGAAACTAATAGGAGACCTTTGAAAACAAAACGGCCCAGTGATGGGAGAAAGGAGCCCACGTGGAACTGCCCAGAAGGAATCTCATCCCTTAAACCTCAAATCTAACATGACTGCTTTAGAGAATGAGCTCTAACCTTTTTGTCAACAGCTTTCTTCAGTGGGACTGATGGTCCCTGCTCAGCAGTGAATGAGGTGCACGAGGAACTGGGTGCACCTGCCTGGCTCCCATTACCATGTCATGAAGAGCACCTCTCTTCTCAAGTACTCTGCAACCAGTTTTCTAATACTGATGCGTTGGAACAAATATCCTGTGCCAGCTCTGTTCTGCCTTAATTAAAGCTTGTTTGTATTAATATTCAAAACTTGCTCTGTGCCTCTCTTCTATAATGGTTTGCACTGCTATGTCAAGAAATTTGGGGTTATAAAAGTTGTGGACACAAAAACAGTGCACCAAAAACTCACTATGTGTAAATGCACAGTGTATGCACAAAATAATGTTAAAAAATGAAATAAAGAAAAGGGGTGGCACTGCACAGCATTTTAAAAAGTGAGCTGGCCAGCATCAAAATATAAGAGAAGCTGTACATTTGAAGAAACAAAAAGTTTTAGGCTAGCTTTTTGTTTCCTTTGGTTTGAGATAAAATATATGTAAACATCTAATGAATGGAGTAATTAATTAGCTAAATAAAACATATGTAACAATATGAGCACTAATAGTCTGGCATTTTATTTTTAAATAACATTTTCTATGTCAGGGAACAACTTCACAAATTACATGTAGAAACACAACAACCATCAAGCACCCAAATCTTACTGTGTCTTGAATGTAAAACACACTTCCAAAACACATTCTCTAAGGTACAAATTTAACTTATGCTTTCTCTCTTAATCCTCCTCACTTATTATATCATCCTAATTTTAAATTAAAAAAAACTCTACACTCTATGTCTATTAATGTATATGACTATGTTTGCATATACCAAAAGCAGTGATACCCCCAAAAGTTACTTTAAAAAAAACCAAAGAGTACATTATTCCATGTGAAATATCAGCTCATTCTCAGCTCTTCACTTGGTATCTATTCAGGAAATTGCTCAAGCAGCATCTTCTGCAACAGCAATGTAGTCCCCAGATGACACAACTGCCTAACACAACTGCCCTGAACTTTGAACAGTGAACATGACAGAAACAGAGTGCCCAAGCAACCATGTGTGCTAGCCCACACCTTGAAGGATCACTGTACATTTGCGTTCTGCCAGCCTCCCCTGCTCTGAAGATGATGACAGAAAGAATTGATATGAACCGTGCTTGGCCACCATCACACTTTTTCCAATTTCCTTTAAAAAAAAGTAGAAGCAAGCTTGTATGAGAACTGCATTGAACCTGTTTGGCTGTGCAAGGAGCAATAAATGAGCAGGAAAGGCCAGTTCCTTAGTCACTTACTAACTGCAGGAACTATACTTAATAAAGCCCATAAGGATATCTATCAGTTCTCATCCTTTGATTAACTAATTTTCAAGACTTTGTATCTATAAAGAACGTTTTTCCCTAGTTTAGACCCCAAAGGAAAATGCAAAAGCGGTTTGAGTGCAGACTGGAAAATAGGCACTAGATATCTCAGGTAAATGAGAAAATGAACTTTTATTCCTCAGTAAGTAGTCTATGAAGTTTATTAAGGGCCACATCCCCCCAGGGAGCTTATGGTGACTAGTTCTGATATAGAGGTCAAGAGGGTAGGTGTCTAAAGCTACAAGAGATTCATCCCACTACAGCTACTGCATTAGGGAGCTACTGTATGTCAAAGAGGACACAGAGCTGCCAGCTCAAGGAAATTTGAACTACTGCAAAGAGCAGTGGACAATTTTCTCACCAGCAAAAACCTCTATAAAACATATTTTATTCCCCCAAACAATACAATGCAACATTCAACATTTACCTTTCCAGATCCTCCCAGCAATAAAGTGCTTCAGATCAAACATGGTAACAAAATCACTCAAAGCCCTGACAGACAACAAATACAGCCCTTCTCAAGTACAGGAGAAATGTCCGCAAAATGGGAAAAGCTCGACTGCACAGGCAACATGATCTTTCTTTTGTGCATTTAAAGACCTTGGAATGTCCTACAAGGATAAAGGACAGCGCTGGGCATCCTTGAATATTTAGCATGGCAACAATGCCACTAATGTAAGGAAAGACACACAAAAAGGGGCAATGGTTGTTCTTCCAACCAAATTTTCCCTGGGTGAGGGGAGTGGAAAACAATTAAAACCCCTCAAATAGCAGATAATAGTTTGGAAGACATTTAGATACAACAATAAAGAGGCTGATATCACAACTTAAATAGTGTATAATACATCTGTGTTCTTCATATGTATTGTTTGTGATTTTAATACATCTTAAGCTAAAATTATAGAGGCCCACAAATATTCTATATTCTAACCATGTACAATGAAATTTTTAAAGATTTTCTACATTATATTTGTCTCTCCACAAACTGAACATACCATGCAGGAAACACAACTCACCCACTTCTACAAAGCCACTTCAGACAGATAATGTACAGTACCTAATGCACTGATTAAAAGACTAATGAATGAAAAATACCAATATGTTGTAAGAGTAAAGGAGACAATTACTTGTTTCCTATTGCAGGGCTTGTTATCTGTAGCTTTTCTCTCCTGCACTCAATAACAGTGAAAGAAAAATTCTAAAATATAGTTTGCTTATCAAAATAAAATTAACATAATTATAGCAGCAATAATGCTCTAAATTTGAGTATCACTGTTTATTGTCTTACTACATTATGTATCAGGGATGTTACAAGTTTTCTATTAGCTGTAAAAATGTTTCTTCAAAATTACTTCTAGATAAACACTGTCAATTAATAATTACGATGGAATACTGTTAATATGGTAGCTAAGCAAAATAAATTGTTCATGCAAAATGAATCCAACCAATAACCATCATGTTCAGTACCAAACCTTATCCCTGTGTGCCACATTTATATGCCTTTGAACGCTTCAGGGGGTGTTGATTTCACCACTTCCCTGGGCAGCCTGTTCCAATGCCTGAAACCTGTATTTTTACATTATATTTTATGCATTGACATTTTGGTTTCTCCAATGTCTAAACAATACATCTTCTTAATTTCCAGCAAATGGAGAGAGCCACCAAAGTCTATTGTTCTGCAAAGTGTTTTAGAAGAAAACTGCCTGATCAGAATGTGTCTGGCAATAGATGCAGTTCCTGGGCAGCCTGAGGCAAGGAGAGCTGAGCATGCACACAGACACACACACATCCCCTCTAGTCCACCAAAGCCTCTTCCTCTAGCCTTGCTTGGCCTACCTGCTGTTACAGTAAAGGTTCATCTCACCTATAAGATCCTGACTGAGGCTTTTCTCTGACACTGTGCAAAACCTTTACAGTACCGACAGGTTGAAAACATAGGATGTATTTTCCCAAGCTTGTGGCTACAATACTTTTCCATTAAGAAAATGCTAAAGCAGCTCAATCACACTTATTTCACTGTGACCCTCTGTATGTCCATGTTGACTTGGTATCCTTTGTACCAAATTACCATTATTCTTTTCTTCTTCTACTGAAACACAAAAAGATGGTATTATAAATGGGAGTTATTTAGCCTCCAAGAACTCACCTGATTCTACAGAACGGTTTACCTAATAAATGTATGATTGCATGGGTCTTTCCTGCCCCTCATACCCTTTGGCACAAGAGTTTCCACCTCCACGGATATCCCAGTGCCTTCTCCAAAGAGCCTGTTCCTCATTGAGCATCTTTGGCTGCTCCGAGGAGGGTTGCCATACCAACCAGCACTTGGCTTTCTGCAGGCAAAGGGAGCGCAGTTGACATAGCAACCAACCAAAGCAGCTTCTCCTCTGCTTTTCGGGCACAGGTGGTAGTCACTGCAGTGGCACTAAAGCTTTTCAGCAGGAATGAAGGCAGCAACCAGGCACCCTCAGGGGTACTGCCCCATGGCACCTTCCTGCCATGGCCAGTGGAGCTTATTCTTCAAAATCTGGGTATTGGCTTTTCTCTCTTTGTTGCTCTGCCCACCCCAAACTGGTAAGGATGCTTTCCTGCTCTTGGGCTGTTCTCTCATCCCAACATCAGAGGACACCAGCTGACAAGAAAGCAATTGCTTGGGCTGAGCTTTGGCCAGCAAATACAGAGAAAAAACAAGTTCCTGCAAATATTCAAGTTCGGAGACATAAGACAATAGGAAGACAGCCTGGGCTATTTAATCCCTGACAGGTTGTTTTGGGGAGAGAATACTTAAATATGACTTTTCTGATTCAGAGTATCACAGGTGTTACAACACCACAGGCTTCTCAGTAATCAGGAATTTCTATTCCCAAAGGACTGATCAAAGGAAAACTAACATACACCTTTACATATCCCAGGTATAACACTGTGACCCAGACCAGAAAGCTAGCAAAAAAAGGTATGGTCTTTCACTACATCCCTGAAGAGTTGTCCAAAGATTTTGTGGTAAATTACAATCAAAATCGGCTTGCTGATAGACAGATAGAACAAAAAATGCAGTAAATGATAGGTCCCTCCTAAAAAAAAAGGAATAGAAATGTCAAATGTATAGATGCTGTACTTGAAAACTCAAGAAACCAAGTCAGCAAAAATACCATCAAATATCCTCAAAAAAACCCCCAAAACAAAACAAAAAACAAAACCAACCAACCAACCAAACAAACAAAAAAACAAAACAAAAGCCAAAAACTTATACAAAAAATAGAAATAAATGCTAGGCTCAGTGATTCACTGAACTTGTTTCATGAAGCACAAATTTATTTTAGAGCCAACAAGGCCTCAAGAAAACAGGTACATTTAATTGCACTAATTGAAATCCTGCAAAAAACATAGAGGGAAGAAAAAAATCAACCTCTATCAGCTGTCAGCTGATTCCCACGATTGAGGCAGCTGACCTTAGAGAGAAGGGAACTGACAACTAATGGATTGTGCCTCCTACATAGTAGCAGGATGTGCCACCCGTGAGCTGGAGAAATGAGCTACTGCCCTAAAATCTTAAAGCTGTAGGATTAATTTTTTCAGTTTGGAGATATTAAAAAAAGTTAAAAATTTGGGATCGGACTTCTCACACTTCTACTTTGTTCTTTCCATAAATACATAACCTTATGTCTCTCCTTTGCATTTCTTGAATTATCAATAAAAATCTGGAAGGAAAATCAAAACTTTAAGAAAACCCTATAAGTTGATATTGCTTGTCATATTTGTTCAGGCCTTCCTACTTCTTAGACTATTGAATGCACGAACTCTTTTAGTGTCTGCAAGGTGTTCCAGCACAGACTCCAAATTTGGGCATACACAGATGTGTTTTAAATACTGCAACCACAAATACATAGCTCCATGCCCCTCTTATTTGCTGTGATTAAACATGAAAACCATTTAACAAAATTTTCAGTAAACCTTTAATTTCACACTGAAAAGTCTACAGTCTTTTTGTCACCACAGAACCATAAAAAGACCTTTCTAAAGGCACTCCAGAACGTGTAGATTTTTTAAAAAATCACTCCAGAGTCCACAAAAAAGTCAAAACTGTATTTAAGAACAGAGAGCTGAGGGATACATGCACTTGAATGAAAATGAAAATATGTATCTGTTCAGATCCACACTTTTTGGTTAATAAAAAGGAGAATTTACTCCACTGTGGGAAGAACTTCTTAAATTTTCACATCTCCCAACCTATCCATTTGCTGAGCCTGGGAGCCAGCTAATCTCACCGGCCCTAGAGCAGCAAGGCTGACACCCAAAGTTCTGCTTGCTGTCTGTGATTATCTGAAACAGCAGATATTCTTACAGAAAAACCCATTCACGACACAGTGAACAAAACTCCCTTTGAGAAAGAGAGCCAAGAACACATCGGCCATCAAATGCTTTAGCTATGCTAAACTTGAAACATGATCTGTGTATTTTCAGTACTCATCCCCAGCCCCAGGGAGGTGCCATCCCAGGCTGGGGCTGTCCTGGTGCCCTGCTCTGGGTTGGGGGTGGGATGGGCCCTGGCTGCCCACTGCCCATCTGCCCTCCTGAGAATCCCCTGCCACTACAGACCCCTTGGCCACTGTGGCTCTTCATGTGCAAGAGGGTAGTCCATTTGTACCAGGCTTTTATCTGTTCATTTCAGAGTAAGGAAATGAACTGGAAGAGACTTCTCCACAGTGGATGAGGGTTGCAAAGGTGATGCCTGAACTGTCCTCTGCTGCCTCCTCCCTTCCCTCCAGATGTGTCACTCACACTGCCAGCTTTCCTCACATCTTCCTTTCTCTCCATCAGTAATGCTAAATCCAACTCTACATCTTGCAGTAACAAAATTAGGATGCATGCTAAGTCAAAAGGAAAACATTCATTTACTGACAACTCATTACTGCGGGTAGGATAAACTCATCCCATGTCATGCAAATGCTCATAAATCTCAGCAAAGCACAAAATAAATAAATGGGCAAAACCCCTCAAATGCTGCTCCCAAGAGGAAATACTACAAACAAAGTGATATTCAATATCCACACAAACTTCTTGCCGCACAGAGACCTACGGAAGAAGTGGAAGAGAGCGTGTCCTTCTGACAGTGACCTTTAAAAATCAGGCTGTGAGTGATTTTATAGGGAAATATCCTGCTGAAGGAGTGGCTCCCCTCGTGCATGTGATCTGAACACCCTGCAAAGATCTGCTAATAGGTTTTGGAAGGGAAGCAAAATGTGCAATTGCACAAAGAAAAAGGAAAGGAGTTTCAAACTACAATGTGGCCTAACTCCTGAAGCCACAAACAGTACGGAGTATGAAGGCAGGCGTGCCCAGGGGTCTGTGTCTGCTTAGGATATTTAGAGCAAAACTCATCCTGCAGAGGATAATGGTTACTTTACCCTTTGTGTGAACCTTATGAAGTTCAATAAGGCCAAGTGCAAGGTCCTGCACCTGTGTGAGGGCAATCCCAAGCACAAAATAGGCTGGATGGAGAATGGATTGAGAGCAGCCCCGAGGAGAAGGCTGGGGGATGCTAGTGGCTGAGAAGCAGGACATGATCTGGCAATGTGTACTCACGGCAAAATTCCTCATATACATCTGTGCTAGCTGAACACACTGATTTCAAAGGCACTCCTCAAATTCAGAAGCATAGGCAGAGACAGGTTATTTAAAGAAACAGAGGTGTCTTTAGCACAGGTGCAGCCTATAACCACTGCTCAATTACTTACCTAATTCATCTACTATTGTCGAATATCTCAGACGCAGGATGTGTATTTATGAGGCAAGAAATCGTTTTCCCCAGGAGGCCTTTGGGTGGACAAAACGTGTCTGAGTAAATCAGCCTGAGGAAGGTACATTACCTACTGCTTTCACATAGAGATTAGTGTTCTGCAGACTCCCTCGGTTAAGGATGATGAGGTGACTTCCTCGACTATGAAAATTATATCCTTGACCATCTATCTACCTCTGCTCTGACTCTGGCAGTGTTTTTCATGCTGGCTTCAGACAATGGTGTAGGAATGAAGGGTTTAGACTCATCAGGAACTGAACAAACTTTGTACAAACCCCATAGAGCAAAAATGGGATTCAGATAAAGCTGCTGTAAGTAAAAACCAGGAAGGCCACTGAAGAAGGAGATGGAATTAAACACTAGAGGAAACCTAAACAGGTGCAGAAGATAATCTGGCTTGGGGATGTATCATAGAGGGGTGAATTATAAAATCTTTATATCCTTGAGAAGAAACACAGGACAGAAGTTCATAAAACTCATGTAGAACACAAGCTAAGCTCATTCTGTGCCGAAAAATACCATTTAAAGACAGCATAGAAAAATTAGCAACCAGATCAAATACAAACATGCTACTATTGAAACGATTCAAGATTTAAGTTAGAAAAATTAACTAGGACATTTAGTTTTAAGAGAGAATATTGACCTAAAAGGAGCATCAGAGACTTGATGGAAGGCAGTCAGTGGAAACCACAAACTACACAGGCAAGAAAAAAGGATGCAGGGTGTGTTAAAGAGTGCTTTTCATCAGATAGATAATTTTTATGAATGTTGCACATTATGGATTAAGACACTAGGGCTACATAAGTATTAGAAAAAGCTGTCAGTCCCTAATCAGGATGACAGAGGTCTCAATGAGGTACCAAGAAAGATTTAAAAGACAACAAGAAAACAAATTAGTAATCAGAAATTTCAATCACCCCCACACAGACTGGGTAAATGTCAGGTTGGGGTGTAATGCAGAGACTAAATGACACCACAAATGACTGATTCATGGAGGCGCTTTTGCTAAAAGCTGAAACAAGCCAAGATACCCCTGACTGGGTTCTGAGCAATGTGCAAGTCATGGGTCAAAATGATGTGACAGAAATACTGCTCAATAACTCTGATGGAATTGGGAAATTCTCTTTTAAAACTGAGAAAATGCTAGATTAACATAAAAATAGTATTTCATTTCAAAAAATAAATTGTATAGAAATAAGACTTCTTGCTTCAAAGTTGGAGAAAAGATTGTTTACAGTCATCATAATATGAACTTCTGAATATCAAAAGCAACTGTTGAGTAACAAACAAACAAACCCCAGAATGTTTATGATTTTGGGTAAATAACTTTATTAGAACTAAAAGGATGTACTTGAAAAATAAGAAGTCATATCCAAAGGAGAAGAAAACAGCCAAGAAGATAAACAAGAAAATCAAGATAGAAAAGCAAGACAAAACTGCCTAAGCATTAATTTTTTAAAGGCATAAACACTTATTATAAATCTTCAAATGATATTAAAAGAAAGCCTTGTAGACCAAGGATATAGTTTCTGCTAGAGATTAATGACCAGGTATAAGACAAGAAATAAACAAAGACCAGCAGACAGTTTTCACAAAAGAGGGAGGTCACTTGCAGACCTGAATGGGAATTTGTGCAGGCCTCCATCATCCTCATAAATGTGACAGACAGGGGATGCACACTGAGGTACTTAGACTTGCTACAACATTTCTTTGAATAATAAAAATGAGAGGTGTGAGTGTGAGGAGGTGCAGCAGGACAGCAGCATTGTGTATGCCTGAGTGATAAAGCAGAAAAAAATCATTGCTGATGCAAAGTAATGCACATGGGGAAGAAACAAAAAATAGTCCTAACTATGGACTAACTGGTAGGTTCTGAGCTAACTATGGCCTTTCAGGAAAAAAGGCTGTGGTACTAACCAGCATTCTTATGAATAAATCAGTTCAGTATTCTGTAAAGTCAAATTAAGTAACCATTACGACTATTTGGAAAAGAGACAGAAAGGCCAGTTTGAATGGGGCTCTGAGCAGCCTGATCTAGTGGGTGGCACCCCTACACATGGTGGCACGGTTGGAACCAGACGATTTTTACGGTCCCTTCCAATCCAAACCATTCTACGGTTTTTGAAAGTGTCCAATAAAAAAGGAAAACTCACTGCACTGCATCATTTTAGTCTACTTATACATATTGCACACTGAGTACAGTTCAAGCTCCTGTCCCCACCAGGGCAGAGCATAACAAGGTACAAGGAACTGCAGCAAGGGGAATGAAAGGCATAAAACTCCATATAAAACCACACTAAGATGCAAAGACTTTTCTGCCCACAAAAGAAGCAACTAAGAGATAAATTGCAGATATCTGTAATAATGTTGTGGAGGAGGCCAACAGCTATTCACTCCTCCTCACTTGTAAGAAACGGAGACCAGCAAAAGAAATTACCAGATGTTGGGCTCTAAACAAATGAAAGGATACTCTATTTTCATGATGTGCATGTTTAAAGTAGGTGGCTCTTACCCACTGCCTGACACCAAAAATATGCAGATGCCCCAGGAAGCCCCTGAGCAGTTTCATAGTTTGATGCTGGGAGAATATCAGAGAAATAACATAACTTACTCTCATCCTACTTTTATACTATGCTAGAGCATTCATCATTGCCCACAGCAGGAAACTGAATACCAAGCAAGGCAGATTTCTGGTCTAACTTCATAAAGCCATTCTCATGTCTTTATCTTCTTGGAGCACGCTATGAAGTCATTTAGGACTCTGCAGTCTTGTTCAGGAGCTGATGTGATTGCTCTGTGGTGTTAATAAGTATTGCTCTCCCGACTGACAACTTATCTTTCCCAGGGGAAAGGAAGTACAAGTTGTGACCTGAAACCTTACACAATTAATTTTTGATTCGACTGCCTATGAACATGATTTTGAACATGAGGTTTTACAAATAGCACAAATATGTCAATGTAGAATATTTTACTGCCTGTCAAAGTTCAGAAATTATTATAAAGTCACTTCTTTAATGATCTTGAGTGATACTCATGTTCACTTTAATTTGTCTAGCATCTGCGCCTGGAAAATGTAAGCAGATGTGTCTAATTATTACCTTTTGATACTTGTATATGCATAGCATGAGTAAGATCATGAAGAAAACAGATTTTTGTGAAGAGGAGGCAAAATGCCTTTGAAGCAAATGACATGTCAATGAATCAGATAGCTAAAGTATCTATTCTATAGTTGGGGAAGTTAGCAAATAAACACAAGCAATACATTATTCCAAGTGAAAACATTGTTTGAAGATGAGAGATATATATGTAAATTTAAATTAGATTGGAGTTTGACATTGGAACTGTGTTCTTTACAATTTAAGCTCACAGAATCACAGAATCATGGAATATCCTGAGTCAAAAGGGACCTAGAATCATCAAAGTCCAGCTCCTGATGAGCTGATTGATAGGACTAGTATCCTTGACCTTAATTTTCAACTGTGACACCATTCACATTTTGAGTGGGTTTTGCCTGTTGACACAACACAATTACACAGATTTCTGGTCTATGTTATGAGGCAGAAGTTTAACCATAAATCCCATGCAGAACTGCTAACCCCACAGCTGCTTGTGCAGCTCCTCCACTACCCTCACATTCATCTGTAGTTTTGGATTTTGGGCCACTTGTTGCCAGCACAGCTCCTGGACTTGCTGCTGTGTCCAGGGACAAATTGGTGCCACCCATCTGGCTGCTGCCTTGCAAGCCTGCAGGCAGGCAGCGCTGCTCGTGGCTGGGCAAGGGAGTAGACGCCAGCTTTACATCTGCGTTTCTGGCAGACCGCTGCCTGTCCAGTCCCTGGTGAGGCTGCTGCTCTCCACAGCAGCACACTAGAGAGCCTCTGGAATCTTTGGGGTTATTAAATGCATGAGAGAACGAGAGAGTGATGGGTTTCTAGGGTGATATGGTCAGGAAAAGCTGAACTCTGACAACTGTTGCGAGAGCAACGTAATCTCAGAGCAAGAGGTTGCACTATTCACACCAAATGCAAAGCTGGTTGTTATCAACCTCTCATACACACAGATCATGTCAGTAAAGGAGGAAATATTTGCCTTTAAAATGTATCTCTTAAAACCACAGGAAAATTCTTATAGAAATTTAAATTTTAATAATGTTTGCTTCACTATTATGTCATGTGGTTTTATCCACAGTATGCAGATGAAATGACTCTGCTTATGACCAAGTATCAAACTTTCTACATGATACAAACAAAACTTGTGAATAGTTCAAAATCTGCTAGATGAGAAAGATGTACCTAAAACCATACTGCATGCCAATACAGATCAGTGGAAAAGCTAAACATAATTGTTCCTCTACCTTAGTGTACAATCTTCAAATTTGATTCTGTTTCTATTTATGCAAACAAATACTTTTTCTCCACAATTGGCTATTTTTTGTGACTACTATAGTGATTATCTTTTTCTAATTAGACTTGTAATCATCAGCTACAAGCAGAAACAGAATTACCAAATTATTAGTTGTATAAAACAAGAACGTGAAGTAGATCGTATCTCAAACTCAGAAACTAAATGTAAGCCTATATGTGATATAACCTAATTTTATATTATTTCTTTCATGTTTGTCCAGTTTCATCTCACAAAGAATTCATTCCTATATAACCAGCTGTTCTACATGGTCCCAAATCCAGCAGTTCACCTTCAGAGTAGAAGCTGCCGGATGCTGAGCACATTAAAGCATCTGATGCTGGGAAAAGAGATCTCAGAAATTTGGCTGTAATGACAAAAATGGATACATTTGAAAAACATGGTTGATTGATTATCTTTTACAACTAATGGTAACAAATGTGTTTACATTAAAAAAAGAACTGACTTTCTTTGAACTCAGATTCTGTTCCCCAGCTAAGTGATTTATTCTACGCTTAGAAAAAGGCCTTTGCTTGAGTTATTGATATATGTATTATTATTATAATAACACGACATGGTAGACATATTGCAAATGGATTCGTAAAGTGGGTCCCTGTTATATAATGTCTAAATACAAATATAAAGAATTTATCTTTCCTACCAGGAGCACAGATTATACATGCATTTTTATGCGCAGGCATGCAGCCTTTAAATCCTGATTCCATGCTACTGTATATGAGAGAGACACACAGTGTCTTTCTGTCACACTAACTCATCTTTTCAGTAACATGGCTCCCCTACCCAAGCTTTAAAAAGGTACTGGGTTATGGTTAACATTACCATTTAAAAAAACCCTAATTTCTGATCATTTCCAAGCCATCTGAATTGCATGAAGGGTTGAAGCTATTGTTTCAAAATTTTACCAGGGGTTATGAATTCTAGAAAGCTAATTTAATTAGAAATAATTTTTTAAATATCACTAGACAATATTGCTTTTTTGGAGAAGAAGTATTTATTTTATACACTTGGAGCTTTCAAAATCAATTGATCAATCAATCCTTTTTTTGCAGGATTAGTCTTCAAAAGCCTACAAAATGTAACATCGTTTGGGTGTTTCCTTTAAGGACAACAACAAATTATATTGAAAACTGTGGAAAATTAGCCCCTGCCTTTCATAAGACTAGAATTTGACTGTCATAGTTTGGGGCAAACTTCAGTTACTCTACTAAATTAAGCTCTCCTTTCAGTCAAAGGGAACAAAATTATTTGAAATTGGGGAACATAGAAGAGAGCAGTTGTGAGCCCAGGGACTGAAAACAACAACAATAGCTGATCTGTCAGTAGAAATCACAGATGATGAAGCTGAGTACTTTGGGCAGTTGCAAGAGCACTAGGAGTTAACAGTGAAATGCATATGTGAAAGATGCTACCGTATTGCTAGCATGCAGCAGGTGATGGAAGTCAAAGTGCCACTGCACAAGGTATCAGTTAAAATTTCCTCTAAAATACACTGAAAAGTTCTGGTCACCTTTCTTCAAAAACTTCAACTGGAAAAGGTGCGGCAAAGGGCTAATGAAAGCCCAAGGGAAGAGAGAACCTGTCTTCTGAGTAAAACACTGGCTTGTTCAGCTTAGTGGCATGAAAAATGGAATGTATGGTGACTCTATCCTTGCACTACATACAGTGTTTTCTTTCAAACTGAGTAACAGGAGATGGAGAGTTCATGTGCATCCACATCTTAGCAAAACACCCTGTCAGGATGCATCTGCTTTGTTTACTTTTATCCTAAGGAAGGAAATACTCCATGTTCAGATGTAATCTGAGAATTCTACAATCTGTATAGAATTGATTGCCTCAAGAATCACCCAGACATAGTTCTTCATCATTTAGCATGAACCTTTCACAAAAAGTCCTAAAAAACCTCCAACTTTTATAAAAAAATAATGAACAGGTCTTTATTTTCCCAAAGGTGTTTATGTGCAGTTAGGATATAGGCTCCTACACTATTTATGATCTTGAACTCCTTACTAAAGCTCTCTACCAACAAATTGTTTACATTTTAATGGGAATTCATTAGAATATACTAATCATATTTTTTTCTTATTTATTAGGAAAAAACATTAATTATATTTAGAAGCATCAGTTGCCTAATTAATATTGATCTGATTAGTTGGTTGCTGTCATTGATTGCCACTAATGAGAGATTCAAGTTGTTTATTTTAGATGATGTATAGTGTTAAAACCAGAAAATCTGAACTAAACCAGAAGCTGTGGGACTTGTCCAAGCATATTTACAGCTAAAGCCACAAAGCTACTCACATATAGCAATCCTATTCACGTGTGTACTTCACACTGCACACACACACACATTTGGAAACCAAAACACAGACCTCAAGAGCGGTGAAACTATGTGCACAAAGTCTACTGATGTTGGAGGGACGACAGCAGCAAGCTGCACTTATGCAACCTGTGAGATGCCCAATGCCATCAGGCTGATGGGCTGCCTGACCAAAAAGCAACATAAAGGCTTTGAGAAGTATGAGAAAGGGAGACAAGAGCCTGCTTTGAGGGCACAGGTTGAACAACCTGATGAGTCAGGAAACAGGAGCTGCAGCCCTCTGTGCTCTTGTGATTTGGAATGTGGAGTTTCCTAGGAGTGGACTGATGCCCCAGTACCAGGATCCAGCTGTGACTGATACAGAGGGAAGAGCTCATGAGAGGCTCATGAAGAAAAAAGACACAAAAGAGAGCAAATGCTCTTCTTTGGCACCTTGCAAAAACCAGGGTGCAAGTTACAACGCAGGTTTCTGCTTTCACACTCTTTCTACATCATCAAGTTAGGATGAGGTTTTAAGTATTCTGATTCTGCCATTCAAGGGTTATGCTCACTTTTGACTGAAAGGAAGCATCACATGGAGAAAGTATTGACAAAAACCTGGAGCAACAGTGATAAGTGTGCAGCTTACACTTAAATACAGTTAGTCTTGTACTTAGATAGGATGAAAGAATATTCACAGCTTTAATGCAGACCCATGGCATGTGCATACTCAGTTAAGCATTCTCTAAAACACAGCCATAACAAATAGCTGCACATTTTAAAATATTTCTATCATGTGATTCAGATTCTGGCCTGAGCTCGGACAAACAATTTACAGATAATGGGCCAGATTCAGCTAATGTGATGCTAATGGAACTCTACAGGTTCTGATGGGGTTGTACTCCTGTAAAGGAGATGTTCATTCCTCCCAATAAACAATAAAATAATGATTCATGTAGAATGCTATGATGCAAGACTAAATACAACCCAAAATTACATGTATGCTTCCCTCCTTTCAGGACATTCTGGTTTTCCCTGTTGTTTTCTGACTGCTAGATATTTCTTCCTCCTTCTATAAACTGTGCTTCTGCTCAGGCAAATTCTTCATTTATTGATTCTTTTCTTTTTAGTATTCAACCTTCAGTCATCCTTTATATGGTCTATGTCACTGGTGCTTTATCCTTTTTGCCGTATTTTTGTTTCTGAGTATATCTCATTTGGTCTGTGCTTTTAGATGCATTTCTTCTTCCATGGAAATAATATTTCTTCCTCTAAATGTATTCATTCATACTTGTTTCTGCCACTATGTGCTTTTTAGATTACCTTTGTTACAGTATTATCAGAGCAGAGCAACAGATTTCTCCTTATTTCTCTGCTGTGGATTTAGTCTGAATTCACATAAATGTAATGGTGCTGAAACTGAAATAGAACTTTTTAAGGTGTTGGGATCAATCTTTTTCCAGAAGCCAGTACTTATATTTTTGTGAATGTGTTTTAATAAATATTTCTCTTCCTTCTACAAGTGCTGTGAATAACAAGCAGTCATGGACTTCTGCAGGGGTGGTGTTAGGAGCTTTGCTGGCATCTGTTTCCTGGCTTTTGCCATTCTTCTGACCCTCAACTGTGTTTATTCAGTTAGATGCAACCAGTTTAAATCTCACCAATCTGAATCTCTCTAAAACACATAGGGAGTAAATTTAACTCCCTGCATTGGAAAAAAATACAGATCATTGAAGCCACCTAAAAACTAACAATTTTATCAATATGCTCAAGTTTTTACGTATTATCTGAGCTACCCAGACTCAGGTTTATCAGGCCCATAAGTTTGACAGACAGAAGGAAGAGGAAAGCTAAATGACTTCTGAAGTTCAAGCAGAAGCACTCTGCATTTTACACTATCATTTACACACAGGTAAAAAAGGTAAATGGCTACTGATCCCTCTCTTTCTGGCAGCTTCCATGGGTTGATGCTGCTGTGTGTTTTAATGTTGCATTACAGGAGGAGGAGTATTCACTGGTTCATTCAGGTCTAACCACCTGGATATTTATGTGTACAGCATTAAGGAAATGGCACTTAGTACCTTGGAGACTTTTCTTTGAATTATATAGATTTCAAATCTGTCCTTCCAAAGGACCTCAGGATAACTGCTGTGAACAATTAGAACATTCATTAGCAAGGAACGAATCACAGTAGATTGCAACCAAACTAATCTGATGCAGTCACTGCATTTCCTTATTTGTTTCCTTCATAAACAACATATATCACAACTTTCTCAGGATGTTGAAACTTCCTTCAGATGGATTAGCCAAACTAATTCTTAGCAATTTTTAAAAATCCATTCTAAAAATAAGTATTTCTATTCTGAATATAGCACCCTTACTGAACATTTTGTTCCTTTACTGTTCATATGTTGCATCTTTACTGATCAATTCATTCTTTACTGAACATTTTATTCTTTTACTCTTCATACGCATGGAAAAAGTTGACACCTTTTACTCAAAACATACTAAAATATTCTGGAGCGTACACACTTTCCCTTCACTGATCACTTTAACTGTGAAGTTGTTACCAGAAAGTTTTAATCAGAAATTCTTCAACAATCTTGGTCGATCAAGTTCTAAACTACAAAGTAACTTCCAACAGTCTTTGCTGTTTTCTGTCTTGAAGAAAATGGGAACAATCATAAAACCATAAAAATTCAGCCCTAACGTATTTAAACACATGCAGCGTAGTTTAAACTGCAGTGCAGTTTTCACTAGGGCCTCCAACCATAATGATGAAATCCCATTCATTTTGTGTAGCTGTCACTCCAGAAGAAGAAACAGCTTTGCAGAAAATACCGCAACTGGTTTGTACCCATTTGCACGTGTACAGTTTAGTTACAGTCTAGAAATATGCAGCAGAGATGGAAACTGTTTGGAAATACAAATGTTCCGTTGCAATGAAGTCAGACAGGCTGGCTTGAGGGGTTGTGCTCTCTCGCATTTGGCAGTGCAAGATGCAAATATTTTGATTATCTATTGCTGTCACATGACACACTGTCACTAGCTGATAGATTTTAAACCAGAATAAATGAAAGGAACACAGAATGGCACCCATATGCAATAGATATTGACCCTAAAAATATTTATGTCATATATTTTTGCTGAAGCTGGAGGAGAAAAACCCGAATTCCAGTGCACTTTCCTGAAGAAGCCTTGCAAGTATTTCGGTCAAATGGAGATACAGTATTTTTACAGTTATGCTTTTTATTAGAGAACCCAGACTTCCATTGAAAGAATATAAATAGCTGAAACACTAGGAGAGCAGCACCTTAGGCATGATTCAGTTAGACAAGAAAAGTTATGTGTCATACCAGTGCCCAAAACAATTTGAAAATGCAGACGTTGGAGATTTAGTATCTTCATAAATATATATATGAAAAATAGAAAAGACCAAAGTAAAAATCACAGAATCACTCAATGGTTTGGGTTGGAAGGAATCTTAAAGACCATAGGATACCTTCCAATAGGTCAGGTTGCTCACAGCCCCATCTAGCATAGCCTTCAACACTTCCAGGGATGTGGCATCCACAGCTTCTCTGGGCAACCTGTTCCAGTGCCTCACCACCCTCAGAGTAAAGAATTTCTTCATTATATCTAACAGAAATCTATGCTCTTTCAGTTTAAAGCCATGCTCCCCTGTTCTGTCACTACATGCACTTGTACAAAGTACTTCTCCAGCTCCCTTGCAGGCCCCTTTAGGTGCTGGAAGGTGCCATAAGGTCTCCCTGAAACCTTCTCTTCTCCAGGCTAAACCGTCCCAACTCTCTCAGCTTTACTCCACAGGAGAGGTGCCCCATCCCTCTGACCATTTTTGTGGTCTTCCTCTGAACTCCTTCCAACAGAGTCCCTGTCTTTCTTGTACAGGTGACCTCTGGATGCAGCACTCCAGGTGGGGTCTCATGGGGGCAGAGTAGAGGGAAAAATCACCTCCCTTGCCCTGCTGGTCATGCTGCTTTTGACAGAGCCCATAATAGGATGCACCAGTCCCAATACTGACCCCCAAGGAATGTCACTTGGACATTGAGCAGTTGAGTGAGACCATCCAGACAATTCCTCATCCACTGAGTGGTCCACCCATCAAATCCATGACTTAGTGTAGAGACAAGGAGCTCATGTGGGACAAAGTCAAATGCTTTTCCAGGCTTGCACTATCACTTGCACTGTCAGTGAGGGGACCTTTGCATGTGCAGTCCTGGGAGAAAGCCAAGACCCATGTATGGGGTTTTGGAGGGAGTGTTTATGATGTCCTTATTTCTGAACACAAGGGAGATTTCTCTTGTATCCACACAGTGTGACCAGGAAAACAAGACTCCTCAAACATTCTTGCTTTTGTGTGTTTCCCTTGTAAATAAACACCATTGCTAGACCAAATAACACCAAACACTTTCATTTCCCTTTCTCACCAAAAAGGTAACAAGATCCAGTATACTATCACTCTGCATGAATCTCAACGCAGTAATATCCGAATGTGCTACTACAGTTGTAATGATTAATTAACTAATATCCACAAACCCAGTTATTTAGCATTTACAAAATTGATTCTGTCTGGAATACACATTATGAAGCACCAGATGAATGGAAAAGATGAAAGGAAACATGGTCAGAGGCTGTTCATATATTAATATATTTTAATATGCCTGAAATAATTTTTCAGTAAAAACTTTACTTTTCACTTCAAATGTTGAGACTTAAACCACTGTTAAAGTGGAGATAATTGACACCCTGTGGATGCAGAACAAAGACCAACAGTTTTACTTTATACATACAACATGTAAAAAAGGTAAACAAAGATTCCTAATTACCTGTGTATTGAACTCAAGGGCAGAATAAGCTCATTCCTAGAGCTATGCTACCATTTCAGTGCTTCCAATTCAGTAAAACATCAGTCCACAACAACTAGAGTATGTAGTTAAAATCCAAGATTTGTTCATTTCTTACTCATAGAAAATTCCTTATCTTACTAAATGAAATTAATTAAAAAAACAAGTTGTCTGCTTAAGAAATAGCAAACATCTTCAGCTTAATGCCTTTGCTGGGGGTAGCAGGTGAAAACACCTCTTTTTTCAGAATCAGTGACTGCCATTTCAGGCTGCAAAAAATAGAAAGCAGTAAAATGTCAGCTGACACAATGAATATCTGTATAAAAGCAATGATACAACTTGGCTAAAGCTAGGGAGATGTATGTGATAGCTGAGGGCAGTAGAGCTGTCAGCCTGCTACGCAGACTTTATTGTATTTCTTATTAAAAAGAAGTAACATCATTTTTATTGTGCACTACAGATACAACATTTTTGCATTTGTTAACGCTCACTTTTCTATCAGCACTTTTACTTTGCCACCAACATAAATTTGCAGTACTAGCAGCTGCAGAATAAAGGTATGCAACAGGATGTAATGACTTCATTAACTGGTATCTGCTTGTACACTTGCTCAATTAAATCAGGTCAATACAAATGTTAAAGCAAACTTGATCAGAAAGAAATCTTACTTACTTAGATAAACAGAATAATTGCATTAATCAAACTAGAGCATCTGCCAAATTTCCATTATGTCAGCTTTAGTGAAGAAACAATCCCAAACTCCATGGGCAGCCACTCCAATGCTTCTGAGGATATTCGACCTACGCAAGTGCACATCATTTGAATCCCCATAAACATGAGAAAAACACATTTCTTTCTTACATCTGTCTTCTTTTGGTATCTTTGGACTATTATGTGACCTCTTTCTACCAATATAATCTGTCTGGCACTAATTCAAAGAGTTTGTTCCTGCCAAATAGTTTTCCCTATGACAAAAATGCTTCATACTTCTATTTCTGCACTCCCACACATATTTACATTCATCTTTGATAGCCTGTGGACTGCCAGGCCCTAGCAAATACTCAATAAAGTTTGCAGAAAATAAACTGTTTTAGCTGCAGAAAAACTAATTCAGAACAGTTTTATTGTCTAAAAAAAGTGTTAATATTCATACTGTCCACTGCAGTTGGTTTGCTGATGTTGCTCTTAATGGCAGCATATAAAGACCATGAGCTCATAAGAAACAGGACAAGGATTTAAAGAGTACCTAAATGTCAAATAACTCAGGTAAACTGGGGTCATCAAGTAAACACCATGGTGAAACCAAAATGTATTTTCCTGGTACACAATGCTGATGTGACAACAGATAAGAACAGTGAGACTAGTAGTAAATTATGTAAACCACTCCTACTGATACCAGTACAAGCTCTTTCTTTGTTTTTTACAAAACAAATGACATCATAAATAAATAGGATGGAAAATCAGTGGCAATGACTAGTAGGAGATTCTATTCCTTTTTACTCTTTGTGCCACAGCACAAAGAATAATAAATGAAAATAAGAAGATAATTCTACCCAACAGACACAGTTAACTTATACTGTGTAAGAATTTAACTTAAATTCAGCTAGATCTATAATCCTTGCAGTTTTGCTTTGATGTTTGTGTGTACACATTGCTTGAAAGAATATATACATAAAAACATAATAGTTTTTTTCCTGAAATCTATAAAGTTGTCATGGGAGCACATTTGTTCTGAAATACAAATATTACAAATATGAGAAAGCCTGTTCAAATCTCAGAGTGTAAACACTGATTATGAGATAAATTAACTAAGAAAAGTTTGGGTTTTATTCCCAAACAGTACTTATTTTAGAATCTCATAAGATTTTTTTCAGTGGCTCTTTACAAAATGATTGTAGTTCACAATACGGTGTTTTTCAGCACGTTACTTATAGTTCATTAAGTGCTCAAGGCTTTGTTTTTTCAGAGTGCTCAGAATCTGGCACCCAAACACCAGTTTGTGACCTTGTAATACAGTAACCCATTTCACATCTTTTATGAAAAAGAACATTTTCACTCTACTGGATATTTGACATAAGAACACTGAACATTTGGCAACTTCAGAAAACCAGAGGAAGACACCATTTTCTAAACCATTCAGTAGCTTGGTGACTACTTCATAAAACAGCTCAAATTTTCCCATTCCAAGCCATGACTTCTTTTTGCTTTACTCTTACCTTTTTCCTCTCCCCTCCCCTTCCCTAACATCTGCTTTTCTTACTCCAGCTCTTCCCTGCTTTGTTTTTTTTTTTTTCCTTTTTTCTTATAAAAAATAGCAACATTATTCATTTGAACCACTATGCAGCAAAGGCAATGAAAAGAAACTCAAGTGAATGTTGGATGACAACAGGAATGGTACCTCTTGAGCTCACCCAGGATACTCTTGCTGTATTTTACTGCTAGTTTATCACATTCTTCATTCTCCAGCACTGGTTTCCTCCTGAGCAGAGATGCACATAACCATGTCTCAGCAGGAAGATGTGATTGCATATTTCAGCTACAGCTTCCATATTCTGAACACTTGTGATCACTGGAAAACTCCTTCACAGTCAACAATACCACACATTGCTGGACATCAAACAGGCAAAAACCTTCTATAGACACTTAATACATACTATAATAAACATCTAAAATGAAGCCAGTCTTGTATTTTGTTTTATGAACAGTGATTCTAGGTACAGGCCATATGATAACTACATTTTCCTTTCCATGAATGACAGGAACAAGAAAAAGAAAACAGCTATTAATTCTTCAGAGAGCATCAAGTCCTTAGGCCTGGGGTCATGCTGCTGTATTTTAAGCACTTACATGAATGAGATACGTTCTTGCCCCAGGCCAGTGGAGAAGAATATTTAGATCTTAGACAAGCTGAAGCCTCTGGAGGGGCATTTCCCTTTCCATTGACTGCATATGCAACCTAGGACAAATGCACTCATAATTTAGATGTCTCATATGAATGCCAATACAGATTTCATAGGCACGTTACTCAACACAGATTAATTAGGGTTGAAACAAAGCCATCTCTGAACTAAGTAGCACAGAACTTGAATCAAATGTCTATTGCAAATGCAGTCTTAGATTTGCTATTCCAATTTGCACCACATGATTGCAATCAACTATTGCTTGTTTTAGCTCCTCCTTACATTTCTACAGCTCAAGAGTTGATATTTGTCTGTAACAGGCTTAGAACAAAGCTTTACATTTCACTTTCCTGCCGCCTCTAAATGTTCTATTACAAGAAGGATTGTCTACTTACCAGTCAAGAAAGTAAACAGATAACTAACCTCCTCAACTACAGCATATGTCTCTATAAATATTTCACCACACATTTTGTTGTAGAAATAAAGCAAGAAATAACACACCCACTTCCGCTAGAATTGATTTTGGCACTTATACTTGCCAGACAGACTCAAAGACTACTGGACAAGCATTGGTGTGTGGCTGTCATCTTGCAAATACACTCTGAATTGTAATCCCAAAGTTATAAATAAATAATCCGTGTTTACAAGCCCTAGTTTAATTTTGTTTGACTATCTAAAGTTGTAATTTAATATTTATTAGCAAAGCTTTTTTGTTTGTTTTTTTCATTTACTGCAAGGAAAAAGAGGGTAGGTGAGCAAAGAAGGATCCCAGAATCATTTAGGTTGGTGAAGATTTCCTAAATCATTGAGTTCAACCTTTGACCAATCACCACCTTGTCAACTAGAACATGGCCTAAATGCTACATGGTTCCTTGAACACCTCCAGAGACTGTGACTTCACCTCTTCCCTGGGCACCCTGTTCTAATGCCTGACCACTCTTTCCGTACAGAAATTCTTCCTGATCTCCAATCTAAATCTCCCCTTGTCCCGCTTGAGGTTATGTCATCTCATCCTGTTGCTGGTTGCTGGAAGAAGAGCCCAGCCCTCACCTGGCTACACCCTCCTTTCAGGGAGTTGTAGAAGTGATAAGGTCCCCCCTGAGCCTCCTCTTCTCCAGGCTAAACACTCCCCAGCCCTCTCAGCTGCTCCTCATAGGACTTACCCTGTAAACCCCTAGACCCCTCACCAACTCCACTGCCCTTCTCTGGACACATTTCCAGCACCTCAATGTCCTTCCTTAATCGAGGGGCCCAGAATTGAATATGGGACTTGAGGTGTGGCCTCACCAGTGCCGAGTACAGGGGGACAATCCCTGCCCTGGTCCTGCTGGCCACACCATTGTTGATCCAGGCCAGGGTGCCATTGGCCTTCTTGGCCATCTGGGCACACCCTGGCTCATGCTCAACTGCTGTGGACCAACACCCCCAGGTCCTTTTCCACTGGGCCATTTTCCAGGTATAAAATAATTAACATTACAAAACAAATTTTGACTCCTCATAATCAGACCCTAAGCCAAACATAGCCTTATTCTTATTTCCACAGAGAAATTAAATCTTAGTCTGAAGGACTTATTAATCATAAAGCCAAGCAAATATTTCCATATTAGAAGCATAACATGGGGAAAAAACCTGTCTGCAAAGCAATTTATTACAACAGGTGTAAATATAGAGAGGAGAATTGATCCCTGACACTGAAATTCATTCTCCTGGAGCCTATTGCATTTCTGCACTCTGCTCTGGAAGCTCTTGGTGTTCTCCAGTTCTGTGCTCCACAACACCCTGCAGTAACACCTTTGGTGACCCTGGAAGCTGATTCACATGACCCTTTGGTACCTGTGAGCAGGGTTTGGTTACCAAGACATACAAACCTATTCCTCTTGGAATAGCTGATATTTCTGCACAAGGCTGCAGATGGGACACACGACTTTCAGATGAGCCACTTTCTTCCTGGAACTGTACCTGGATGTCAGATGGAATAATTGCAACATGCAACGGACACTGCCTACCTGTGACTGAGCCAGGGACTCTTAAACTCCCTATGACAAAATGAAGACATTTAAATAAAAAAAAAATAAATAAAAAAGAAAATAGATGACCAGAAGTTGCAAAGATATTGGACTAAAGTAGCTGACTAAGTCAGAAGTAGCAGGCAAAATTCTGGTCCACAAATTCTGATGCTTAACAAATTTCATGTCTCCTGTGTAAATTCTCTCACTTTCTGTTCTATTTTGCTAACTTAGTCATAGAAGAAGCCCCATGCTGTTTCATTTTTTCTTTATAAATGAGTCAAAAAAGAAAGGAGATAAAAGATGACAAGAAATACTTAACTGATTCAACTCCTTTTCAGCCCTGTCTGTGATGTTCATTTCCAACTTTTCCACCCAGACATCCTCAGAGGAGGTTACCTGAATGGGAATTTCAACTCTCAAATCTGCAAAAATCTCCAGACTAAAAAAGTTTGACAATATATGCACTGATAGTGTAAACACTCACTTTCCTGAATAGCTCATTGCCAAAGTCTTCAAAGAGAGCAGGATTTTTACCTTGAGTAAGTGACGTATCAGTTCTTAATATCTCTACATGTACAGGAAATAACCATATAGAAACAGTATCTTCAAGGAATTAATCTTGGTGGTATAGGATTTGTCCTTCAGAATTACATGCCTGGCACCTGTGCTTCTGGTTCAAGCACTCCAGTTTTTTTCCGTGTAAAAGAGGAATAAAAATATAACAATTACACTAATATTACACTTCCAACCTATTTTATGACCCAAAATGATAAAAGGTGTAAGTTTGAGTATTCAAGTAATATATATATTTATATCTGGAGAATAAAGAAATATTTATACTCCTGTGTAGAGAAGTAATGTCTGAAAATTCACAAAGCAAAGTCAACAAGAAAAGCAGGAAAATATTAAGTTGTTCTCATTAATTCTACAGCAAACTAATTAAGCAAATTAATAGCAGAAATGTATCTGTCAGACATCACTTGTTTTACAATCATTACACTAAGGTAAGAAATATTGGATGGAGAGTAGAAGAGCTGTAAGACACAAGCCTTTAAACAGAAGGGCAAAATCATACTCCATGAAAATTGTTCAACTAAGGCAATTTAATATATATTAAAATTTCTTACAATAATTATTTAAGAGCTGTCAAAAAAACTTTTGTAATTTCAAAAGGGCAATATGATTCAGTCCTGGAACAAAGTAGGACCGATTCTGTGTAATTTGTGTGCATTCTCTTGAAGAAATCTAGTGAGGTGAAATGAAAATAAGTCCATCCTATGGGAGTGTCCCTTAGAAACTGGGAGATGATATTCCTGCCATTCCTGAGTATGTTTTCTGGGGAAATTTGTTCAGGATAAATGTACTGGAAGGATACCTCTGTGTAGAGGTAGACAAACATGAAAGAGGCCCCAGGCAAAGCTGCAGTACAGACCTTCTAAGAGACTTTGGCTTGAAACAGGTTCAGCAATGAGCTGACTTCTGCTGATGGCTGATGAGAGATTGAGAGACAGAGTGAAGGAGAGAGGGAAGGCAGGAGCTTTCAGTGTGATTCAAGCCACTGTAGCCAAAGAAATCAGAAATTCCAGTGGGAAGGCTTAAAAGGCTGCAAGTAGTTCAAGTCGTGTGGATGTAGGCTGATTTGGGTGACAACTGAAAACAATGCTGCCCAGTTTGGAGCTGCTGCTGGGACAACACTACCTAAGCTTGGCACAGGTAAGGGGAGCTTTTACTGGTTCCCTGGAGACGCCAAGGACTTTGAGCAAGTTGCTTCATCTGAAAAGGAGTGATGAATGATTAAGCATTGGATGTATGTGTCAGAGTACAGGGCAGTCCTAAAAGAGCCCCCAAAAGTAAGCCATACATCCGCCTGACTGCTCCCACGGTTCTGCCCCCTTGCACAGGGCTCCCAGGCTGTCTGCAGAGCACAGAAAGGGCTGGCAGACAAGCACAAACATGGAACATTGCTGTAAAACACACACGTGCATGGGTTGCATCAGCTCATCTACGGACAGCGACAGCAACCAGAGAGACTAAATCTAAATTACACCTCTGTTTTCAAACACACAAGGAAAACCAAGACCAGCCTAAATACCAGCAGACAACATTAGGAGCAAGGATGCAATTTTACCTCCCTGGGAAAAGAGGTTAACATCAGCAGGCTTGCTGTACTGATGCCAGATGGACTTTTTCAAGCATCTGCAGATCAAACTGAAGTCTTCAGGCAAATCAGAGACAAATAGATGACAGTGTCCATGACCCACTCATAAACAGTATCAGAGAAAACCAAACCAACCAAATAAGCAAATGCAAACAAACCTGGAGGCAGAACTTTCTGTGTTTTGGGAATTAACTGAGAAGTGTAACATTGTAATTCTTTTGTGGTCAGCTACTCCAGCAGAGATATAAGGCAAAATTAGTACAGCTAAGCAGGACTTAGAACAATTTTGATGGAAGTGTGCAAAGCATATGATCAGAAACAATATGATTTTAAGTAAAAACTTAAATTTGTTTACATGGAAATGCTTTATAGACACAATCAGAAAACTGTACAATTCTAAATGAACATTTTTCTGCTTGGATTAGCCATGCTAAATGGGCAATAGTTTTGCCCTTTCTTCCTATTTCCTTTTTCTTCATAACTCAGCGCTTAACACAGTACTTCTTAGGCCAGATAAAGCAAAAAGATGTAGATCACTGGCGGAAAAAAAGAAGACAACAGCAGAATTAACCATTTTTACTAATAATTTAGCAACAGAACCAAGAAATGCCAACATTTTGGAAATGCCAACATGGTACTTCAGAGCCATGCTTTGCCTTTTTCCGTGGTCTACATCTAAGGTAGTTGTTTCAGAGCCAGGAAACATCCCTGCATATCACCCCCAAGTGAGGAGAACAGTGAGCCTCAGCAGCAAGGGATCTGTTGTAGACAGCTATTTCTTGCTGAGCTCTGTGGGCACAATGCCTGGCAAGGCTGGAACTGAACTTCCATCCACAATCTCTTCCACGCTCAGACTTGTGTGGGAGAGCAAGAGCCACACAGGTCTTGCTCTGCCACTTTCTCTGTTCCAGTACCCAAATATATGGGAGACAGCCTGTGGCAGCATCTACACCAACAAGTTACACCTTTTCAATTTCCAGCTGGGATTAATCAAATCGGCTATATACAGACCATTAGAAAGGATGCTAATAATACAATAGTCAATACTGCAATCAATGTCAAACACTTGATATACAGTCACAGTAACAAAAGCAGAAAGACAGACTTTGAACTACCCAGTACAAGAAAGAAGGAGAGCAAAAAGGGACTGCTACATCATTTTCTGTAATTCTGAAAAGCTAAGTCTCCTTCATCTCCCAGCTGCTGCAGTAAAATATAGTACTTATAGAATCTGAAATAGATTCTCCAAGGAAAAGATGTACCACTTTCATGCCAGCCATGGAAATGCTATTTTATTTGTTGTTTTCCAATGACAGTCATAGTAAATCCTAAGCATGAGTCTTGCATAATCCTGCAGCTCATTCTCCCTTGCTTGTGGATTTAATTAGAGATGGATAAGGTATGGCCCAGATAAATTTAGACATAGCAGAAAAATATTCACAACAATTTACTCAATAAAGTAACTGCATTTTCCACTGCAAATGTATGCAATTATTTCATTTGTTTAAAAACATATGCCAAACACCTTGCTCTAACAATCATCAATTTGCAACATAGAAAAAATGTGAAGGGTGTACAGTTATGCTGAGTACTCTCTGGTGGAAACTTTAATTTGTGCAGAGGTCCCCACCATGCAATTGGAGAATGCTTGGTGCACGTTATGTAAAACGAAAGAATTGAAAGAATATACAGGATGCAAGCGAAAGGGATTAACTGAGGCTTTGTAGTCTGAGTTAGTTGTTTGTGTTTGGTACCTTGATGATGATACAGAGTTGTTATAGCAACAGGCCAGAACCCTCCTGGGGAGAAAAAAAGAAGGAAAGAAAAAAACAAACCAAAAGAGTTTATGTGACATGTAGGTCACAGTGCATCTGTTTTGATTGAACAGGCATGGGGAATGGACACTGCCCCATTCCAATACCTCTCTACAGGCTTGAATTTCTCCATTTGTGTCACTTGGGACTTTATGATCCGTTAGACTCTACAATCAAATGTGTACATCCCCCCTTTAACCTAAATAAAACCCTAGCTGGTCTGGTCAAGTAGAGGAATACATATGAGGATACTACAAAAACACAGATAAAGAAAGTAATTTTTCTCCTGACTATTGGGTCTGGCTGAGCTGGAGTTCATTTTTCCCTTAGCAGCCCTCCCAGTGCTGTGCTTTGCATTGGTAGCTGGAAAGGTGCTGATAACACCTCAGTGTTTTGGCTGCTGCTGAGCAGCACTGGCACAGCCTCAGGGCCGTGTCCTCAACATTCTGCACCCCACCAGTAGGATGGTGACAGCCAAGCCAGCTGACCCAAATTAACCAAAAGGATAGTCCATATTGTATGATGTAAGCTCAGACATAAAAGATAAGAGCGAGAGGAAGAAGGGGGGAAAATTTGTTATTTCACAATGTTTGCCTTCCAGAGCAATCACTACCTGTGCTGAAGCCCTGCTTCTTGCGAAGTGGCTGAACATCACTCACCGATGCAAGTAGAGATTAATTCTTTTTTCCCTCTGCTTATTCATGTGCCAACTTTTGCTTTTTTTTCTTCCTTTAGTAAACTGCCTTATCTCAAACTACTAGCTGTTTTTCCCCTTATTCTCTCTCCCCTGTTCTGCTGGGAAGTGGAGTGATGGAGCTGCTTGGTGGGCACCTGGCACCCAGACAAGGTCAACCCACTATACTGACTGTTTCATAAAAGCTCTGAAATTCCTTAACTTTTCCTCTCCTGCCACTCATGCCTTCACCTCACTTTCCTGCTTTTGTGATCAACAACAGCAACAACTTGTAATGGAAGTGCTTTGAAAAGATTAGTGAGGTAAGAGAGTTGACCTGACTCAGATTGAACTTGGAAGCATGGAAACTACTGAACTGCAAACAATGTCAGCCTCTTCATCATTGTGTACTGCTGTGCTTGTCTCCCTCCTCCTCACTTACCTTTGCTGGATTTTGAAACACTCACCAAAACCTGACCAGTCCTAACAATTTTCTCTTTCTCAAGAATAACAGTGTCTGGAAATTTCAAGCAAACATTTCTCATTTTACTAATATAAAACACTAATAAGAGATAATTCATCATTACAGGTGTATTTTGAATATTAAAATTATCCAGCTGTGTTATCCTTACTATTTTTTTTCTTTTTTGGTAAGAAAATTGGGAAAAAATTTTAGTTAGCAATGCCTCATAGGAAAAAAGCACTGAAAAATCTGAATTTTAGTATATTCATCATCTTGAAAACAACAGAGAGAATTAAAAGGGTATTTCAGAAATGCATTAATTCTAACCATTCATGTGAGCATTGGTGTGGGGAAAGTCACACATCACCCTGATGTAGTATAGAAGTCTATAATATAAAGAACCAAAGTGACCTGGACAAACGTTCACATCTTGGTGCATGGCATGTAGCATATTGTAGTTTTTGGTTTATATTGTCAAATGTAGATACAGGAAGGATAACATCAATTTATGACAACTACATTATTCAGATACAGCAAATCTAAGTTTCTAAAGCCTTCAGGGCTCTACAGTATGTCAAACATAGTTACATTCTCATGTTTAGTGGCCCTTAAATGTGTATCCTAATTATGTAAATACCTACATTTTACATAAAACTCCTCAAGGACTACTGGCAGGCAAGAGGACACACCTTTTGTATACACAAAAATCCACCAGGAAGTGGGGTCCCCAATGTTTCACCTCTTTTTAACCTAGGACTAGCACAGAGCTGGAAGAAGAGGTGAAGTGCTTGAACAGGCATGAGCAGAGAATGACTTTTCACTGATGTTTTTCACCCACTTATCAAATTCACATAAGACATAAATGTAACTTCTTGCACTACCCAGGAAATTAAGATATTTTCAAAACACATCTAGTTCAGCCCAAAAATGAATTACCTGCTGTACATTCAGCTCCATGGGAATGTGCTGAGGATGACTAGCTGGCTGAGGATTATTCATGGCTGTGAAACCTGCTCTCAGCATTCACAGCTGATAAGCATACAGTGCATGGCCTTTTGGCTGTCTATATTTGTACCACTCTGCTTAGAGGGCTTTGCATTTGCTTTGCATTGGTCAGGTCATTACAGCAGGCATCAGTGCTTCCCCATAAAGCAGAACAATTGCCTGAAGCAGTTTTAATCAGTTTGTAACTGGAAATGTTCCATACAGGTCAATGGCTATCAGTTGTTGGAGTGTGCATAATATAATTAGCATGGGCTACAACTGCTATTTTTGACTTAAGTAAGGGCCTTTTTGCTGAAGTCCACAGCTTTATCTGAATAGATACTGAACTCTGTATCTTGCAGTAGTGGAACAGGCCATGGAGGCTTCATTCTCCAAATCAAGAAATTTGGACTGTTCAAAGAGAACCATTATGCACAAATATTGCTGGAGGGTGAGGGGGATGAAGGGCCTGTTTGGCGTCCTACAAGTCAATGTTCTGCTGCCCTAGCTCTGTAGAATTTTGAAGTCGTATTTCTATTATTAATCCATATCGAACATGAGTTGACTAATAAATGTTGGAGGGCATGAAAAATGTTACAGCTGTTGCCACATGTCATGAAAAACCCTCCCTGTTATGTCTCACATTATTCACCAGATAGCAATACTGTCTTCTAAGTCCTTCGGACTCAGCTGTCTTATTTCAGCAGAACCTTGGAACAGTAGTTTCTCTCCTCCTAGATGTCTATACCCCTAAAAACATTTGTGAACTAAAAGGTCACTACCTTTCCTTCAAGCTCCCTCCAAGCTTCAGGAGTTCCTGTAGCTCCTCCTCAGCTCAACCACTGGACAGCTTCTAAAGAACTTTCCTGTGTTTCTAAGTTGTTTGGCAATTATACAGATCTGGCTTTGAGAGGCAGGTCGTGAAATTATTCTGAGGAAAACAAGACAACTTTTCCAGGCTACTGATAGTGTCTGCTGCCCTCTCATTGCATTTTACATATTTAAAGCCTAACTTTCATCACAAGGTAAAATTAGCACTGAAGCAGATAATTTTTAAAGCATCAATTCATGATGTTAAACAGAGCAAGTGACTTTCCCTTTGAATTTGCGTGTTAACATCCGTCCCTACAGTCTGTGTGTTCCTTGTTCTAAATGGCAACAGGCAAAAAAAAAAAACCAACCAAAAAACACGAACTGAAACTGTATTTAGTGCTATAAAAAGTTTCCTTTTATTATTAAATAGCACCCTTAACACAGCACTTGAACGTACTGGTTTAGATTGGGCTATATTTGGTAGCTACGGCAGAAAACAGGCATGAATACAGTCTTCATTCTGTACAGTTTATGCTCTCAAAGATACTGAGATGTAAAAGGATGTTGGGAAGAAATACAATCAATTCTACTGATCTACTGACCTATTTGCATATTAAAATCATCTGTTGTTCATATCTCATCATCCTCTCAATGTACTGGAAAGCACTAAAATTTAGAGCTTTGTCACTGGCATTCCAGCAGAAACAGGTCACGAGCAGCCTGAAACCTTACCTGTGATGGAGAACTGCATTAAAAAAAGGGTGGGGAAGATGAGGATAGCTCCCTTTGCAGAGGAGTATAGAGCAATTTGATAAAATACAAAAATGAACCAGACAGGAAAGATACAGTGGCTTCCAGATGATAAAAAGCACAAAGTGAATGTGATAGAAGAAGACTAGGCAGTGCAGGGATTCCCAGTGTGAGAGTTCTGAATCCAAGATTACTGGCAAAAAAAACCTGCTTGAGTGTCTGTGCTTAAAAGAAGAAGGAAAAAGGAGAAATATGTGGGATAAAACAGAAAAGGAAAGGCAGCGTCACTAAAGGACATGGAAGTAAGCTTGGATCACACTAGGACACATTTTAGGAAATTACTGTAGATATGCATTAGCAATTACAAGCAGGAAGGGAATAAATAAAATTGGTTGTAGCCTTAAACAAAGAAAGAATATTAATGGAAAGGCAAGCCTGTGGCTACTTATTTATCTGTGTATTGTTGAACCTTCATCAAGGAAACCAAAACCTTTCTATCCAAATGACAACAATGATCAAATAAAAATATATTGACAATGGTTAGTTCTCATTCAGACCTAGGCTAGAGAACTCATGAGAGGGTTTAACTATCACATATGTACAAAGGAAATTCTTAGGTAACAATTAGAAAAAGAAAGGAATTCAAGCATGGTAACTTGTCTTAATACAGCCAATGCTGAAAAAACCTTTCTAATCACATTCAGCACATTTAGAACTTGGAGAGGAGGATGTTTGTTTTTGTTTGTGGTTGGGTGTTTTAAACTGCTGTGTCTGTAACATAATTATTAATTATTCAATGCATGGCTCTGTGGAGAGAAATGCCAGTCTGTTTCAGATGACCAGCTGCTGGAATTACAGCCGACTGTTAATTGTTTGCTCATCCTTCTTCTTTGCAGCCTCAATGTAGTCCCTCTCAGTGATCTTTGCACACTTCTTTTGCTGTTCCCCTCCTCCCATTCTTGACAGAGAGGTGAACAGTTTGAAGGCCGAGCATGAAACGAAGCAAGAAGAGACTACTGTGAAGTCCTTCTTTCTCCCCATGCTCAGCAGAGGGAGGGGGTCACCTGGACTGGTAACTTGTGCCCATTCTCTTTAGCTGTTTGTAGACAAGGGTATCAGTGCAACAAACTATAGAAACTTCTGTGGTTCACTATCTTTAAAATCTGAAAGAAAAAGAAGCGGGATCTGAAGAACATTTATACCCAAATATGTCTACACATATTTTGTTTTGGCTTAAATCTAATTGCAAACTTACAAAAAAACTAAACAAACAAAATTACACTTCCTCTTCACAGCAGGGAGGCTTCACAGGAGTAATGAGTGCACTTCCAGATATCCTTGTTTATCCTTGTTTAATCAAGACCAAAATGCTAAGCTTCATAGGCAAGGTCTATTATGTAAATTAACTTGGATAGTTCAAAATGCCTTAATTTGTATTGTAAAGATCCCATTAGTATGAGCATTCTTCATACAAAAAGAAATCTGTACACTAGTGTAGGGTGTATTTATCTGTATAATTAGTGTAATTGCAATAGCTGCAAAATGAAAATCTGTAGGCACACCCTAGAAAGCATGAAGTAACCAGTAATAATTACCATTCCTGTTGATATAATGTGCTAACTGGCTGAAGAGCTCCCTTCCAGAGACTTAAATGTGTTTAGTTTTAGAAAGAGCATGAAAAGTCCCAGAAACACAGGATCACAGAACGGATAAGGTTGGAAGGGAACACCAGTGGGTCATGTGGTCCAACCTCCCTGCTCAAGCAGAGTCATCCTAGAGCACATTTCACAGGATTGTGTCTAGACAGTTCTTGAGCACCTCTAGTGTGGCTAAATCCAGCATAGGTTACAAGAGCTAGACATTCAGTTCTATACCCAGTGTGGTTTACAGCTTATTATTCCCCTTAAGGAAGTCTTAAAGAGCACAGTCAAGGCACAAATGCTGAGAGCTGATTAAGAATTTTTTTTAAGCTTGACTAAATAAATTCACATTTTCCAGAACATTCCTAACTTTATACCTGGGCAGAGGTCACACAGAAGCAAGGGGCAAAACATACATGCTCCAGGTTGAAGAGACACCAAAGTGAGCTGTTGAGTAAGACCTAAATTACACCTTTGTGAGGAAGCTCAGCTGGGAGGCCAAAGTCACAGACAAATTACCACTTTGTCCTCAGGTATTTCTTCCTCTAGACACAAACAGAATTATATTCTCCCTAGGGGGCTGGGAAGAATTTTGCATTGGTGACAAGATAGGTGTGATTTTCTATCCAGACTAGGGAGAGCAATAATATAGCAACCCACTACAATACTCCTGCTAGCACTCCAGGGGACCTGGGCTTCTGAAATGAGCTCCTGAGCAGAGCTCAGCCCGGCTTTCCACCTCCTGTGTAACCATGCTGCTTTTCAGGATGCTAACATCATGGTCTTAAATTAAAACCTGAAAATCCACAGATGAAATCCCGAATGTGAATTTTATTCTGGATTTGAAGGGCTGTTTGCTGGCATTCGAATAATGTAGGAGGATAAAAACTCTCTCGGAAGAGCAGGATAACTTCTGTTAATAAGACCTTTGGAAAGCACATATTATTCAGCCAAGTACATAAGAGTTAAAGATATAATTCTCAGGAAGAAATTACTGAATTGTGCCTTGAGACAGGCGTGTCACTCTACTGAATACTGTTTTCAATCTACTTGTTTTCTACAGTGAACTTACTCAAATGATGGGGTGATCAACAAACTGTTTCTGTGCCTGTGAGTAGAACTCCTTCAGCTGCCTCATTGTCCTGGCCCAGGACTGACTGCTGTCACCTGTCCTGTGTATCAACAGGAGACTGGAGGGCCTTCAGGGCTACCAGTCTGGTCCTGCTCCCTTCACCAGCAATCAGAATTGTATTTTAAAACTATACAATTACATACCGATATATCCAAAGAAAAACAGACTTTTTATGCTACTGATGAGTAGCCTATAAGTCAGCCCACATCTTTTATATCTATGATGAAAATATTAAAATTTCTATTATCATTGAGAGCCAGGCTACAGAGCTCCCCTGAGGAGTTTTCGCATTATTTTCTGCACACTATACTACTGGATTTATATTCTAGTAGAAAACAAAAGTAATTATTTTCCTAGTGTACTCCAGCTTGCAAGAGGAGATCAAGCACATTATGCGAACAAGAATTCAGAGGGAAAAAAAATAAGTCTAGCTGTTTGAAATGATAATTAATTTACCATAACAAATAGAAAGAAAAACATTTGGCAGGTGGTGATTGACTTAGCCTTGCTGCTAGCAAATTTCAGTAAGTTTACTAGTTTACTTTCAGTAAGAGCATGTTCACTGCATAGTAACCCTGAGTTCACTTTGCCAAAATCAGCGGAGAAACAGGCTGTCAGCTGCAATAGATGTAGCTGGCTCTAGGGAGCTGGTCTTGAGTACTCCATTTCAAAGTGGTGAGTAGACAAGGTCTGTCTTCCATTTGGGGGCACAGGAACCACCATTCACAGAATCACAGAATCAATTAGGTTGGAAAAGACCCCTGGGATCATTGAATCCAACCTATGGCCAAACACTGCCATGTCAGCTAGACCATGGCGCTAAGTGCCACATCCAGTCTTTCATTAAACACCTCCAGGGATGGTGACTCCACCACCTCCCTGGGCAGCCCATTCTCAATCTAATCACCCTTTCTGTGAATAATTTCTTCCTAATGTCCAGCCTAAAACCCTCCTGGTGCAGTATAAGACTGTGTCCTCTCAACCTGTCACTGGCTGCCTGGGAAACCAACCCCCACCTGGCTACACCCTACTTTCAAGTGTTTGTAGAGAGAGATAAGGTCACCCCTGAACCTCCTTTTCTCCAGGCTGAACACTCCCAGCCCCACCAGCTGCTTCTCCTGACCCTTCACCAGCTCTGTTGGCCTTCTCTGGACAGAACTTCAGTGCCTGAATTGAGGAACCCAGACCTGGACACAGGATTTGAGGTGTGACCCCACCAGCGCTGAGTACAGGGGAAGAATGACTTCCTTAGTCCTGCTGGCCACACTATTGCCGATACAACCCAGGGTGCCATTGGCCTTCTTGGCCACCTGGGCACAGCTGGCTCATGTTCAGCTGCTGTGGACTAGTGGTCCCAGGTCCTTTTCCACTGGGAAAACTCTGCCCAGCCTCTGGCACTGCACTGTGGCCAAAGTGTACTTTGTTAGTCTTGTTGAACTTCATTCCAGTGATCCTAGCTCATCTATCCAGCCTGTCAAGATCCCTTTGCAGAGCCCTTCTAGATCCAAGCGTCCAGCTTGGAGTCATCTGCAAATTTGCTAATGGTGGACTCAATCCCCTCATCCAGGTCATCAATAAAGGTGTTAAACAGGACTGGCCCCAGTACTGATCCCTGGGGGACACCACTGGTGACTGGACATCAACTGCATGCAAAATCATTCACCACCACCCAGACAGTTCTAAACCCAGTGAAGGGTGCACCCATACATGAGCAGCCAGTTTCTCCAGAGTAATGTATGGGAGATGGTGTCAAAGGCTTCGCTGATGTCCAGGTAGAAAACATCCATGGCCTTCCCCACATCCACCAGGCAGCTCACCTGGTCAGAAAAGGAGATCAGATTGATCAGGCAGGACCAGCCCTTCCTAAAATAATGATGATTGTTCATAGTTAACTTTGCCCCTACTCTATGGGCTGTACTCTATGATTCACACAGGGCATATAAAATACTGAACAGTAATCCTCTAATTTTATCTGAGCATTTATGTGCAATGAGGCCCATATTGATCCATCCTATATATCAAAATGTTAATTCGAAAAAAAAAAATCTTAAATGGAAAATAGAAACAGAAAATGAGGGCTGAAGAGGAGAAGGACTACATATTAAATATTAAGAGAATGCAAATATCACTTGAGCATCTAAAACAATTCCTCAGCTGAGAAATGCTTGCTTTCTACAAACAGAGTTTCTCCCTTGTAAGTATTTTATAAATCACTATTCTACTGGTGAACAGTATGCAACCCGTTAAGCTCTTAGAGATGTTATATCTACATCAGAAAAGAATGGCTCTATTTTTAGCCACAAACATGTTCCGAGTAAAGAAAAGCAAAGTAAAGCCATGGCAATTAAACCTAATAGCTGTGCACAGCAGTCCTGTCAGGCTGGCTCTCTATAGGTGAATGGAAAATGCGGTGGGACTAAAAGCTCTGTAGCTAAAGGAAATGGCACAATTAAGATGCTTTTTTGATTTGGTATTTGTAATCTGGTTTTTTTTAGGGGAGAGAAGCCATGCATTTGAGATTTTCTTCTAATTACAAGGAAAACATTTCAGTCAGATTTGTTCCCTTGATCCTATACCATATTCCTTCCAAGAATAAGAAATAAAGCGATTTTCAGTTTCTTAGATCCTTTTCTCTTACAGATGAAAAACATGAGAAAATGAGAGGAAGATTTAATCATTCACCATTTGGCTCTCTGCTTTCCTTCCAGGATTCACAACTCCACCTCTAGTCTTTAGATCCTTGAAAAAAACCCCATACCAACAACCAAGCAAACAAAAAAGAAACAAACAAAAACCAAAAAACCCAACCAAAAACAAAAATAAAAAAAACCCAAAGCCAAAACCCCAAAATACAAACCCAAAAGAAACTCCTAACACAACAAAATGGTCATTTTTTTTCAGATATTGCAGATATTTCTCATTAGCAATTGGCTGAAATTTGAGTGCTTGGGTAAAGCCACTTGTAAGATATGATACTCAAGATAAATAGGTGCTAATTATATTTTGAAGAGTCTCTTAGCACTTTTTGACACGTGGCATCTCCAGAAATTGTCTGTTCTGAAAATTTCAAATAAAACTCATCTGAAGTGAGATGTAGCTGAAAAGAGTCATTAGAAGAGGCATGAAGGCATTCTGGGACATTATTTCTTGGTAATCACAAAAATAAGAAGAATCCTAGGAGCTTTGAAGATTTTTAAAGAATGCAAAATGACTAAATACATTTTGGAGTCCTAATCATTATGCTTAACTACAGGCAAACACACTTTTGGAGGAAACAAAGGAGTAATGAGATTGTTAAAATGGTGGAAACAGAGCTGTCTACCACGTTGTTAAGTGACATCCATTTTTGACAGCAGCAAGCAAGAAGTTTTACATCCAGCAGTGCCTTAAGATGAGATTTTCAGGATGACCTTAGTGCCTGAATTAGAGACGATCCCTTCAGATTTATATTGGAAAAACATAATCCCACTAAACTGGAAGATTTACCGTGTCGAGGCTTACACACTATGGCACTCAGGGTATCACACATCTAGCCCTTTGCATCCTATGTCTAAAGAAATGGACCCAAGAGCTCTTCCACATGATCCTATGAAGACCAGAAAATAATCACAGTGTTTATCAGCTAGGCCCCTGAACAGGACACTGAGATCCAGCGTTTAAGATGTGTTGGAATTTTCTCTCTGAGGATGAAGTACTGCAGTGCTTCTGCACACAGGCTGTGATAAGGGTCAGCTGTAGGTGGAAAAACGTGGCTCATAACTGGCGCATCTAACTGAGCTTGTGGCACCTGTGAGGGTTTTTCCTTTTTGGGAAAATACAATCAGTAGCAGGCAGCATTCTAACGTACGTGTATAGGAATGCTGGAACCGGACATTTACAGAGTGGAAAAAAGCATTTCAAAGCACAGCTAACAGAAATATACAATCTCAAAATTTGCATATTAGAATTCCCTCTTAAAATAAAGGGTTAGAACCCATTTATGATCTCTGAAAAAACCTAGGCTCTTTGAGAGTTCTATGCAGTCATTTCTTTATACAACTGCCTCCTTCTTACCCTCCAGCCCAGAGGAGCTTCATAGGTAAAGCACCATTTCGTGTGACTCTCTGTCTTGGTCAAAAGGTTCTCTGTGCGGCTATCACAAAGATTTCAGTTTTCCTTTCTCAAGAGGGCATATGCTCCTACCAACTCAAACCCTAAGTCTGAAGTATCTCTTCATCTATAATAAAGGCATATCGCAACAGTTACAGATACAGATGCTGTGTCAATAAACACCCAGGACCACAGCCTCATTTGTTACAGCTTTGTATCTCTGAAGGTCTGCAAGGAGGGAGAGCAGAAATCAATATGTGCAGACGGCAGGAGTACTGAGTAACTGCCACGGTGGGCAGACACAGCTCTCCAAAGGCTGGAGGAGAGGCAGGGGAAATGGAAAATCATGAAGTAGAATAGAGAACCCACAGACCCATGAAAACTCCTCTTCAAATATTTTGTCCCTGCGTCTTGCCAGAGAAAATACACAGAAAATATATTTCTAGAGGAAAAAGTCCGTATTAAGCTAGAATTATAGTTCAGAACACACTTTAATAACTAACAGTAAACAAAAATATTTCACCTGTAGCAAAATAATCATTAAAAGAGGAGGAAATTGAGTGTTAAATACAACTAAAATAAAAATATTCAAAAGCACTGAAAAATGTGTTATCCAAATATCCTTGGGTCTGTCCAAAAGCTATTCAATGCAAAAATCAACAACAAAAAAACCCAGTAACTCAGAGATACCCTTTCTCACCAGGAAACAAAGAAACAAAAAAGGCTTAATTTTAATCAGAAATACAGCAAAACAGAATTATTTAGATTCAACTTTTAAATTTTCATACTAACACTATCTTCTGGGATCAACAGAGAGCTCAAGACAGAAGCTGTAACTTAGTGCATAATTCCCATCAGCTTGACTAAGGGCAAAAGACACAAGTCCACCTTCCACAATGTTTTGCTGTGAACCCTTACATTGTGGTACAGGAGTTCAGTATGCCACAAAAAGATACACAGGTTACAGGAAATAAGACTTGCGCATATATATAAAGCAGAAGAGGGAGAAAGAACCTGACCTTAAACTGTTAATTTAACAAAAATACAATTGTGCTTTTCAGCCTGAAGCCAGTGTTACATAAGTACAGTAATAGAGAAAAATGGTTTCCATGCAACATGGCCTGATAATCTATCTGAATAAGAAGCTATTTTTAGTTTTCAAGAAGAATGACTTCTTCAGATGAAAGCATCACTTTCACTATACTCAAAATTTTTTTCTCATCACTCACAAATATAGTGTATACTATCTATTTACATGTTTTACACAGATTTGATACTTTACCTTATACATCTCCTACATGTTAAGTTCTATTAAAACATATATAATTTAGTATAATATTCTATTCCAATAGATTCTGTTTATTAAAATATTAAAATACAAGGTTTTTCTTGA
This sequence comes from Pardalotus punctatus, assembly GCA_013400915.1. Lineage (NCBI taxonomy): Eukaryota > Metazoa > Chordata > Aves > Passeriformes > Pardalotidae > Pardalotus > Pardalotus punctatus. The sequence goes on along the minus strand of VZTX01005138.1, from coordinate 878,604 downwards.
AGCCAACTCCAATTTTATGTTCTATAAATAGAAGTCAAGGATGTTTCCATGATATTAGTTGTAATTTTTTAAGACACTGATGTAATTTCCTTGTAAACCAATTTCTTACAACAGTACTGCACAATAGTATAAAAAAAGACTTTTCTCCCCCAGCTTACTGTTTGCCCATTTAAAAATTCTTTCTGCTGGATGCATGGTACTTATACACAATGTTCATCACAAGCAGAATTCAGAAAGTGCTGTTAATTATGTCACTGCTTTGTATTGAGACTGCACTACTGGATTAATTAAACAGGATTCCATATCAGAAGTCTCTGAGCTAGTACCTAAAACAAAGTGCTCACTATATGAAGAAAAGTTAAAGAATAAAAAGCGGAGAGCATGGCAGCAAAATAAGTCATGTTAGTGTCACAGAGACTGCCATGCTTTCTACATATAATTATAGGCAGCATGACAAAAGAAGTGGGAAGGCCAAAATGTCAGAGGAGAGGAGGGAAATTGACAGAAGAGTGAACAACAGAAAAAAATTTACATATTAAAAATTTAGGCAGAGAATTGGTGGATGGACAAATGATCACAGGTGACTAAAGCCCCATAACTCCAGTTGTAACTGCAACTCAAGAGTGATTGCCCTCAGCCCAAGCTGCTAATGAAGTAAAACCACCAAGAACACCAGGCAAGCGACTCTAGCCAGTGAAGTTCACTTCATGAACAGGAATGCAGGATTGTGAGTACAGTCCCTCGATCCTGAGGTACCATCCAGCTTCTCATTTAGTGAGAGCAGCTCCATGTCCTCAGCAAGAGCAGTTTCTGGTTGTCTGGGCTGAGGGCACCATCACCACAGGCTCATCCGTGTACACTGGTGTTTACCTGAACCAAGAAATAGTGATGGCCAGCATGATTGCTCAGATTTATGTTTTTTCATGATGATCAGTTCTGCATGTATATGTTAGGAAAATCATGGACTTAGTTCATATATATTTGGAGGTAACAATGAAATTCAGCACTACCAACTTCATCTCCTGGGAAAAGGAACAGTTATTTAGCGTAAACACTTTGTTTACAGCCCAAACTCAAAACCATTGCTGGCTAGCCAGCTGACATATGCCCAAAGCATATTTATCTAACAAAGGAAAACTCCCTCAAACAAGGACAACACAGTAATGAACCAACAAATGATATCTATTGCCCTCATAACACTGTAATTAGGATGGATTTAAACACAGCAATACCTTTAAGGGAAAATCTGAGGGAAAACTTAACCAAGGCAGTTATTATTTTGTAAAAGACAGCTGAAAACATGTCAAAAGTGATAACCAAAGTTGTACACCTATAAAAACCTGTTTCAAATTTCTCTATCATTGCATGCTGTTTCTCAGTTGTGCCAATGCCACACTATAGAGCCTTTTAGTGAGGCACATTAATTGAAAAATTAATTGACACAGGTGGACCAAGCACTTCATTGCCATGACCATCAGCCTGGCACAGTTGTGGCAAAGGCAAAAGAAGCACTTGGGCCCACAGGCAGGGGAAAGCAACAAGGCCATGTTTGCTAATGGAGAAACTCTGGCGTCCTCAGTTCCTGTAGCAGTGTGTCCCCTTTTCTCTGAAACAAGATGTCAGTGCTCTGTTGTTAATTTTTAAATCTTTTGTGAATTCTGGTATTGCTTCACTAACCCTAAATTCAGAAGGGCGGTCTATGTTAAGCAATCAGGCTTTGTCTTCTGTAGAATGGATTACTAAGACAACAATATTTTCGATGGTGTTGATATCAAACATGCAGTGGAAGATTTTTTTTATCATTATGTTGTTTCAGGTGTGTTTCATAATAAAAATTCCTATCAAAGTAAACACTGATGTACCAAAGCATCACATCACTTTGTATAATAGGAATATAACAAAATATCTAAGATATTGTAAGACTTTGAAGAGAAAGCAAGAATCAATGAATGAACAAAAACATAAGTCTATTTATTAATAAATAGAGAAGAATAAGCCTAAGGTGTTGGGAGTTGGTTTTGGTGGATTTTATTTTTCATTTTACAAAATAGTGTTTAGAAGAATATATAAGATACAGATGAAATATGCAAAACACATACATTATCACATCTGAAATGCATTGCCGTCAGAGCCTTATTTTTAGGCATCAATCTGGCATGAAGGATGAGCTCGTAGCTCTGGAAAACAGAAGAGTTTGACTGTCACCTGAGACAGCAAGAGCCAGAGAACTCTGAATAACCATTTTGTGCACATATGGGGAAACCAGTTTTTATGAGCAATGGGGCACTCAGACAAGCCCTTTTAATGTCTGCATGTGGAGTAGGGGAACTGGTAGCTGGATAATGCGCTGGTCACAAGGTAACCTGGGAAAATAGAATGTGTCTTTGTGGATCGTTTCCTCCAACTCTTTTGCAGAATTCAGAGCAAGACACTCCATCAAGAAGTGTGTGTCCTTGTGGCATGCACAAACAAAACTTCAGTTAGTAACTGCAAATTCTTTCTTGATTGCTAATATTATGCACCAGGTCTTTATTTAAGGGGTTTCTCTTTGTTTTTTGGTTTTTTTAAATTCAAACTGTACATTAGTTGTATTTCAGCTGGGGTCTCCCTGAACACTTACAGCAATTGCTGGCACAATTTCTGACCAAATGTGTTTGGACTAAGCCATCTTGGTCATTTAATTTAATTAAATCCTCTACTCTTCTCTTTTCCATCACATATAATTTAAGCCATGTGTAGAACCTTAGATTAGTGCAGCAGTGAGAAAGCAAATCTATTTACTGCCAATTTCTCCAAGCAAATCTTACAGTTAGTGTTAATAAAGCAAGTCAGAGACTGAATGAGAACAATCTTATGTGTAATAGTTTTTAAAACATTGTACTTTTAAGGAATCATAAAATTCTTAATGTTAATATGTCAGTGGTGCTACTTTATACTATATACTCTTCAGCTGGCATGGACCCAAGCATATTGCTGATAAAGTACAATAGCTGAAATCACTACGCCGCTTACACACTTCGGATGTTGGACTAAGCAAGCTGATTGCTATTATTAGCATTTGCCTTTTGACGCAAAATAACAACTCAGAATATAATTCAGTGGTAGAGGGGGAAAAAAAAGAACCAATTTCACCTGTGGCACAATTCCAGTGAATATACACGAGGAAGATTTTGGAGCAATTCATCAACTAAATCACTTGTACTACATATGTTCACTTAAGGTACCATGATTTTATTTTGAAAAATGCTGAAGGAGCACAAAATAAGCAACAAATGTGTACGCAGCAGAAACTGCAATTACCTGAGATATGTTTAGAAGCTCCAAGTCAATCTTTAGCTGTCATAGAAGAATCATCATGCAGGATTTTCTAATATTTTTTTCTTCATAAACTACACCCTTGGGTCCCTTCCAACTCAGGATATTCTATGATTCTATAAGAGCAGACTGTGGGGCTTTGTGCTTGTTTTCCTCTCTGGGTTTGAAGACTTGTATGTTCTAGAACATTGCTAGTCTGTTGTGATGTAAAAACTTTGCCAGTTGCTATTCTGCTCTGTTTTGGATTCCCCACTTCGATCTTGAAGAAAATTAGTCTCCATGTAACTACCTAGCTGGGCTACACATACCTGTTCAATATTGAGAAAAGTTAGAGCACATGCACACTCCCATGTCACAGTAATCATGACAGCAATCATTTTTTTTGTCACATCTTCTAGGGTCAATGTTACCTCCTTGCCTCCCATTTTTAAGGATAGGGATACAGGAAACTGATTGGCTTCCTTGCAACCCTCAATTCAACAAGGTAGTCAGGTATTGTAGCCAAGGCCATAAGGACGTTCTTACAATCCACTTAATTCCCTTGTTCACACATGTAGCCAATCCCAAACCACCCTTTAAAAAAAGCAAAACCAAAATAAGAAAATGATTAGTCAAATACACACACATGCTTAGTTTTGGTGGTAGAACAGGAGGAAATGGCCTCATGTTGCTCCAGGGGAGGAAAAAATTCTTCACTGAAAGGGTTGTCAAGCGTTGGAATGGGTGGCCCAAGGAAGTGGTTGAGTCACTATCCCTGGAGGTATTTAAAAGACATAAGAATGTGGCACCTGGGGATACAGTTTACTGCTGGACTCAATGATCTTAGAGGTCTTGTCCAACATAAATGATTCCATGATTCAATGACTCTATGAATGTTAAAACAAGTAGAAGAAAAATTCATTAATATTGTAGAATGTTTCCTGAAGTATATAATATATACTATTCCATGTATTGAGCAATCAAAATGATATTTAAAAGGAAAATTAAACACTGTGCATTTATAGCATTAAACAGCATCATATACAATGAGGATATTCTGGTTCTGAAAGCAGGGAAGAGCCCAAAACAAAAAAATCTGATCACCCATGTTCTGACAGGCCCAAAAAATTTCACAGCATCATATGAAATGGATGCTTTCAGCACAGAGTTATAAAAACATTCGTCTACCAGAGTGAACTGAAAAATAATTAAACTTATCCTTCTGTCAGAACTTTTCTACTTTTCATGCTATTGATTAACTGCTGGCAAAAATTAGTTTACATGTCTTGCATTTTTAATAGAGATCTATGTCTACTGCCCTCTGGACAGTCTGGATCTCTTAAATTACATCTACTTACTAAGAATTTTAATAACTGTTTCGGTGATTGGTACTTTCTGGATCATTAAGAGCTGAATACAAAGAAAGCAGCACTTCAGTGATAATTATCAAACAGTAGTTTTAGGTAAATATCCAAAAGAAAAAGAAGTCTTCTTCAGCAGGAATGAAAGTATCTGGGCAAAAATTATCTTGATTTTATATAAAACAGATTTTCCTAAGGGAATCAGGAAAAACTCTTCACAGAGAATGACAGTCAGGGCACCCTTTATATTCTGAACAGGGAAAGCAAGCAAAGGAATATGAGTGGGAATGGCTGCAGGGAGTCTTTCAATTCAAATTGTATCACATAAGAATAATATTATTTTGCACAAAATTGCTAATATTACATAAGAAAACTGCTGGGAAAGTTGGACTCTAGCCTTCATTCTGCACCAGTAAGCCTATCACAAGCCACTTGAACCCCAAATGCAAAATAACTGATCAGTAAGGGTAGGACTATTAGAATCAGATCCTACTCTCTTTTTTCAAAGTGAAATCTGATAGTTTTACTAAAACACAGATTTGAGTTGAAAAAAAAAAAAAAAAATCAAACAAAATATAAGTAAGTCCCAGAAAATTAAAAAAAAAAATTTGTCTCCAAGTTATTTTCAATTATTTAGGTATTAGTTTAGGTATTATCTACCAATTCTCTTCAGTTTTTTTCTTGAGGGATTTTTGTTTGTTTTTTGTGGGTTTTTGTGGGTTTTTTTGTTTGTTTGGGTTTTTTTGTTTTGTTTTTTGTTTGTTTTTTCAGGTTTTTGTTTTGTTTTTTTTTTTCCAAAATGTCCTGTTAAGTGAGAGAGAGAGAAGCCCTGGGAGAAACCCTACATTATAATTCACTCACTACTGGTCTGATTTCTTGATTGCTAACAAGTGCATGTTTGGTTGTGAAGAGAACTACAGTAGATGGTTGATATCAGAACACAGATTAGACCATTTTAACAATGGCAAGCAGAGTCAGGGAAAGGGAAATAAAAAGAGACGAAAAAGTTGTAATAGACACTCCAGCCAGGGCGGAGTGAAGGTGATGGCAAGCGTGTCTAATCACACTCCTGGACTGCTTTAAACATGCACCAGATGACATAAGAGAACTGGGATTTCCACAGCATAATGAAGCTTGAGAGAAGCAAGATCTCTGATACAAAAGTTTTGCTGCCTGATGTATACATCAGAAGGCCCACTAGACCTTGAGCCACCATAAATGTCAAAACTACAAAGTGATAATGCTGAGGCAACAGAAACAACGAAATGATCAGTTAGAGCAGTCCCTTAACATCACAAGTACTAATCAGCAAAATACCTGACACAAATCCCAGCACCCTCAAAGAAAAGCAATCTTGTCAAAACTTGTGTTTCTAAATTGAAAATCCATCTTCATTTGTACAACTGCTGAGCTGACATTAACCTCATCACTCCAGCTGGAATGGATGGGATGTCTGAATCACAGAAGAGTACGATTTACACATTGTACCTATTTGCTGGGTAACCAGAGAAGTTCCCCAGCTAAAAGCATATTTTTGAGCAGGAAAGGTATGCAAAGTGAAGGATGCAGCAGCTCAAGCACTATGAAATGTTCTGCAAAAACTGTTTATGACACAAAAATCTGTACAGGAGTCTGTGCATCTCATCAGCTTGACTCATTTACTGCCACATGGGTCCTCTCATGTTAGCAGTTATTACACAAACATCATTGCTTACAGTTCACCCAGTGTTCCTCCATCTGTAGACTGGCCAAGAACAACTCATGGGAAGTATTTGCTACTAGAGATTTGTTTTCCAAGCCGTACAGATCAACCTGATAAGCCAAACAAGCTTAGAAATGTTTCTGGAAAGGAAAATGATGATTTGTACAGATAAATGCCTTAAGAAACCTGGGGTTTCCCTATGTGGCACAACATAATATGTGAGGATAAACAGTATACAGATAATCTCTAAAGAAAGCCTAGCCTGCTTATTATAAGATTACTTCAAGGCTATATCTGCAGTTACTGGACTGTCTGTCCAGGCTGATTTAGCCTGCTGATATTTTGCTATGAAGATATTTTCAGCTTTTTTGAATTTTAAGTTTATATTTAAATAAATCCACTACAGATTTCTAAGCATAGGCACAAAGAACAGCAAAGTACTATAAAAATTACTGAATGCCATCCCTTGCAATGGCAGAATTTGATGGAGTCAGAATTCCACCCCTATGAGAACCAGGAGTAAGTTACAAAACGGTAGCCTTAGAAGGGCAGAGGTAGACTCTTAAATTAAGGTTGCTAAGATGAAGGCTGGTGGACATTGTTTTTCCTACTATATTACTAATCTTTATATAGAAGGTGTGACTTCCAGTTTGCAAGCTTAATGTTCTTATGCCCACAGCATTTCTATGAGCTAAACTTAAATTGCTTCAGTGCTCGCAAAAGTCACACACAGCAGGAGTATAAATATAAGCAATGCCTGCTCAGGTAAACAGTGCAGCACAGTGAACAGCGTCTTCTCTAAAATATCAGGAACCTCACTTCTGTTTTTTTTTTAACATGAGATGGAATGACCAGCCTTTGAGGGTGCCAATAGACAACTTCCACTGTCATTTCAGAATCAAAGGTCTTGGACACAATGCAAACTCTTTTGATGTGTTTTGAGTAGGCACCTCCTGATCAGCTTCAGGACTAAAATGATCCCAGGTTCATGTCCTGATTGCGTGCCAGGCCTGTGTCTTTGACATACAGGTGGACAAACAGTGAAAGCTGACAGATAAAATCTAGCAAATCAATATCTGCTTGATTAGGTATTTCAGTGTCTATACGCAAGTACTGCGTTCCTATAAAGTGAAATTATCAGCAATGTTGGAGTAGGTCTGCTTACAAAAGTAATCTGATGGACTTTGAGACAGAAATAGTTTAGACAGGACAGGTTTTTCTGCGTAGTAGGTGACACACAGGAGGATTGAGTAAATCCAGCAAATACAAACGGAAACAGAGGTAAAATGTCCCCCTCATGCTCTCATGCCCACAGCACAGCAGTATGATGGCACCATGGCTCAGCAGCAGTAGCCTAGTCCTCAAAACACATCATCTGTACGAGCACTATGACACCGCTGGTCCAACAGGCTCAGCCACTGCATGTTTGGATATGACCTTGAAAGTACCAGTCCCACCAGACACAGACTCACAGAGGGGTACAGCCTGCTTCAACCAGTTAGTTTGGATGACTCGACTGTCAAGTTCACCATTTTGAAGCAGATGGCTGCAAATGTAGCACAAGCTACATTTTTTGTAGCCTTTTGTTTCTGGATGTTTCTGGGCATTTCCAGAAAAGGGACATTAACACTGTCCTGTCATGGTGTTGGTTTGGAACAGCAATGTCTGAAAAATGCAAGAAGAAAAACATACTGATATTCTCCCATTAGGTAGGGAACTGAAGAAACAAACAAACAAAAAACAACACCACCAAAAAAAAAAAAGAAAGACAGAAATACTGCACTCCAGTAATGTCAGAGAAATATTCCAGTGAAAGAATGTGGATGATATAGGAAGGCAGAGGTGGCAAAGAAGATGAAGACAAAGATGAAGAAAATGGGCAAGGGGCCCAAGGATCATTTTTTAAACCCAGTTTTTTTCATTGCAGCAGAAATAGAGGTGATTTCTTGTGAAACTTATCTTCCATATTTATACTGCTACTGCATTGTTCATTTGGGGTGTTCTCTAAGGAAAAAGCTATTACAAGTGCAAAACAAGAAACAACATTCTTTAGAGCGAGGTAGCTGTATTTCAGCTATGGAGGAAATTACTGGACCTTTTTATAAATAAAATGTAAACTTGAGATTTCTAATACTGGAGGATAGTGGTTTGCACATACTATGGACAGCAAAGGACTTCCAAGTTAGATCACAATATTTACTTCATTTCGGCAAGTGTATCACTTCAGCCAGCATCTTCCTAAAATGAAAAGAGCTAGGCACTTAAATATACTTTTAAGCACACAGATAGGTGGTTTGTTGCCTCTAAGCTGCAGTTTGCAGCAAAGTAAATAAGACCTGTTAAATAAACATTAAAACATTACTAAACATTTCATGAAGAAAATACTGTGGGATGTGATGCATCAGGAGACCTCAGTATGCTCCACTTCACGGTCTACTGCTACACTGCTCAAAAAAAAGCGGCTCAGGCGGAACATTTTTGAAGGCAAACATTCAATACCTAATTACATTTTATAAGGACGCAAATGGTAGCACTATATCCCAACATTACTAAAAGGAGTACAAACATTATCGAGCAACTGTACAACTGAAAGCACTCAATCTTTATCTTACATAATCTATTACAAAGGCAAAGTAGGTAAAGAAGACATTTTCATCCTAACTAATCAAAATTCCAGCCTGGCATAAGCAGGGTAAGTCAAAGGGTGATCAATGCAGCCATTCAATAAGAGCCTGCTATACATCTTAGTAGGATAGTTCAGGGCAGAAGGAGTTCTGTACTTAAAATCCAGGTGAAATATCTGCCACATTTAGTCCCACTACAAATTTTTGAAATAATAATTTGTGACAGGTATTATCATTAGGGAATTCATAGCAATAAAACAGTATTTTTATATGTTACTTTTTATCTGTATTAACTGTTCTTGAAATCTATATGCATTGATATTATTTTTCTTCCATTACCAAAAATATCCACTATCACCAAAGTAAACAATTTACTTTGTATTTCCAGTATATTTCTGTATGAAATGTTGACTTCCATGTGTTTGTTTACCAGCAGCTTCTCCTCAAGATACTGGTGTTACAGAACATCAGAGTTTCACGGTTGTAAGCACAAATAATTCAGGTTGATGTTTGCTAAAGTGGGTTTGTTCACCTTGGCATGTGAAAACCTGGAGTGGGATTTGTGGCCCAGCCCTCACAAGTATGCAGTAGCACATCTGACTTTAGAAGAGGAGCATCTGTGGTTGAGATTTGTGTTTAAAATTCCCTTCCCTAAACTGCAAAGGCAGCCTTAGACCTGTACTCCAATCACTGAGAGAAACTTCAGCAGTTTGATCCATTTAATATGTAGAACCTCACAAAGTTTAAGATAGATTTTTCTACATTGTCCAAATCAAACAATTTGTCCCAAATACAACCAATTAATTTAATTAAATACACTAAGGTCTATCAGGCTCTGAAGTGATTTGGCAGTAGCTTTCCATACAGACTGAAAGCTCTGCAAACACAAAGCACAATCTTTTCCAAATTTCCACCAGCTTTTTTCATTTCCTCCCTTATTTTTCAAATAAATGGGGATGGACATCAAATAAATGGCTTGAAATAGTACTGGTAAAATTATACACAAGCTCAAGGTTGCAAACAACCCAGGCCAAATTAGTTCTTCCTCCTCTTAGGATTTTCATCAGAGAGTAAAATTTTTCCTATACATGCCTTGAAAACCTGATCCAATTTAATTATGCCTTAGCTCTTATCCAAATAACATAAATTGAGTGATTTTGATGATAAACAAATATAGTAGGACTGCAACCCACTTTCACTGCATACTGTATCATTTCAAATCTGTTCAATAAACACATATTTAGTTAATTAAATGACTAGCAGTTTGCTCAGTGGACCATCATTGAAGCTAAACACTGACTCGTAACTATGCATAACATAAGCATTTATAAATTCTTAATCTGCTTCCATTGTCTGAAAAAAAGGAGAGCCTATTGCACATACCCAAATAAAATTCTCAGTTATAACAAAGTGGAAGTATGCCATGTTGTAGCCAGATTTCAGGTAATAACACTAAATTATGCTGTCTATGCTCTTGATACATTACAACTCCGTATAAATGTATAAATGTAATGTAAACATTACAACTCCCTATAAAAATACTAAAACAGTGGAAGAATTATTTATTGTGTTTTCTCAATAATACATGGGTCAAGGGATTTCAATGAAACCCGTCTTTGATGTTCTCTATGAAGTGCCTGAAAATTTAAATAAAATGGCTGAGGTTCAGAGCTGTCAAGCCAGAGAAATCTCCCTTGGAGGAGGAATAATGAATCACGGTGTCTTTCAGATAATTTGGACTCCTTCCTTCTCCAGCATTTTCAGATACGCTTATTGTATATATAAAGCTAGAAATACATCTGAGAACTCTGGGCACATAGCTGGCAAGTAAAACAGCTACAAAATGAAGGGCTAGCTACTTCTATAATCAAACCTTTCCACCCTCTATCAAAAGTGAAAAAAGAACTTTGCATTACATACAGAAACCTAATGGAAGACTGATGAAATTTAGCTACTATTTGTTTTACAGAGTCTGCAATGTAACATCCTTCTTTCAATCACTTATGGTTTACTCATAGTACTCCAAATTCACATCACCGCATAGGCCCTGCATAAAGACTTTTTGAAGGACTAACCTCATGAGAGAAGAATCAAAAATGATGTGTGCTTCACTAAAAATTCAGGGAAAAATAAATCCTACCAAATTCCTGTGCTTTTTTTCCCCTTTCTTTTTGATGCAGGACGAACTGTTCCAAGATCCCCCCCTTCAATTTTGCTTCCAAATCCTGACTTCCTCCCTCTGATTTCTTACCCCATCTATATGCTTATGGGTGTATAGTCCTTTGTGAGCATATAGCTCCTTTACAATGGAGCTCAGCATAAGAAAAGAAAGGTACAGGAAACCAACTCTGGTTTTGGAGACATGTAGCTCCATGTTTTTAAGAGGTTTCTAGTCCTTAGTTGCATAAAAAAAACCTTTAAAAAGTGAATTCTCATCAATCAAAACCCCTAAAACAACAAAATGCCTTACAAATTTGTTTTATATCTGAGCACGATTACAATTTCACTTTGTAATCAGTTTCAAGATGTGACAGACATCATTAGACATCACATTTGACATCTGGCCATAAAACAGAGCACTGCCACCTTCCTGCTCAGCACTGCGCCTTCCTTCTGCCAGATGATCCCAGCCCATCCCTCCACTCCAGTGCTGGCTCTCTCACTTAACAGGGAATATAGATTTCACATTGCTCCAGTTCCACACTCATTCTTCGAGGTTAAGATCATGTCATGTATATGACTCAGACCTCAATTCAAAAATCTGCTGACGACAAAAAGTGTTCAATGAATTCTTCACAGGCAAATACTAGAGGGCTAACACTTCTACATTCTCAATCATTTGTCTTGCTGAGGATCACAATGGTATTGAAGAAATACCTTTTACAAATGAAGTACGTACATTCAAAACTATACTATTCAAATTTTATGAGTGAGTCATCCTGTCACTTAATTATTTGAAACTGCTTCTTCCTAAGCATGTAGGTATGCAGTTTATAAACGGAGATTTCCACTAGTTAACTGTAAATCTCCTCCACAGCCCAACAAATCCCACTGACCGTCTCTTCTTCACAGTTGTTCTAAACCTCCACCATACAGGTTATTCATGGGTAGGTGTATGGGATGTTTCCTCTAATGACTCTGGATTGCTCTTAATCTTTTCAATATCTGTGCACTATAGGCAGAGATTACCTCAGGATTTGGGTGTTAATTTAGAGCGTATCAGGTGGTTAGAGCAACTATTCTTGTGTTTGATCTGATGCCACTTAAGCCAGTTTGCCATTCCTTCACTGAGATGTAAACAATTTCTAACTGTTAACAATTATTTGGACTTCCTTTCCTGATCTTCTTACAGAATGTGCATTCTGGTTTTAAAATTTAAAACGTAAAAAAGATTATGAGGCATAAAACAAAGTGCCAGTTAATACTATATATGATGTTGCATTTGAACTAGCCAAGTATGAAAACAATCTAAGGGAAAATGCGGCTTTACTCACAAAATATTTCACTCTTGAAGTATCAGATCATTTATCAAATTGAATTTTTAAATAGACCATAAATCTTGAAACTGTATCTTCTAAAATTTCCCACAAAAATAATTTAAAAAGCATTTTTTCCCCAGTTACAACACCAAGTCAGAAAAGCACCTTTATTCACTTTTATTTAGCAAAACCTTTCACATCAGGAGTGCTCATAACTCATACTCTGACCAGAGCGTGCCTCACAGTGATACTGAAGCCAGGCCTTAAAACATCACTGCCAGTTTGAGCAGCCCTGGCAATGCTTCCCCCCTGCTCTCTATCCTTTCTGCATTACTCTGCCACAATGCCACTATAAACCAAGTCGAAAGGACTGCGGAGAAAGCCTGACTGGAATGGCCAGAATTATGTCACTTCCAAGGTGGTTTTGAATAGATGAACCGAAAGGAAATTCCTGCAGCCAGACTACAAACTGTGGGCCTTGGGCTGCACTCCTTTGGAGGCTGAGCGTGTTTCCGCAGAGCAGAGAGCACTGACAAAGCTGACCCAGAGCATACACGATGGTTATTTTTTCCTTCCCTTTGCGGCTGGCAATCTCTCTTTGAGGCGGGTACAGAGGTTTGTGCTGTCAGCAAGAGGGAAGAAGAACTAAAAGAGCACAGCTGCTGCAACATTCCATCACCTGGGGTGAGCGGCACTGCTCTTCCCATGGTGATTCCACGGGAAGGCTCCCAGAAAGGAGCAGCCCCTCACTGCCTCACCTCACCTGTGCCACTCACACCACTGGGGTGACCTGCTCCTTCTGACATTCCTCAATTTGACTAAATCTAGAAACATCCTCAATTTGACTAAATCTAGTGGCTTTGAGGGGACAGTAAGAATTTCAAGTTCTATCTGATTTCTACAGGAGCAGTAGATTTAGGACTGAGAAGAATAATTCATTTTTTATCCCTGACTCTTCATTTCTCTGCTTCTTTGTGATATAGAAAATAATAAAAATAGCAAGACATCTTTATCTTTTAAAACAGCTTCTATTCCCAAAAGGCAAAGCTGCATTTGCTCATATTTCCACTCAAGAACACGATAAAAACATTTAAGCCAAAATGAATAATTCTTGTCAGAAATCATCCATGCTTCTAACAGATGACAAAAAAAGGATTAGAAATTTATGACTATAATCAAGGCAGGTTCTCTACATTAAAGAAATTGGTTTTAATTAACATAGCAGAAAACCTACCCAGACCCTCCAGAGACTCTTTGGGCTGCACGGGGAGTTTGGAAGTCATTTATAGCTTATTCAGAGGGCTTTTCCTCCAGTGGCCGCTCTGCTGCATTATGAAATGCACTATGTGTCACTGCAGTACAAGAACTTGTAACAAACTTCATTGGCACTAGCATTAGAAATTTATGATGAGCTCTCCAAGTATAAAAGACCATTTAAAATAACTGCCAGAAGGGAGAATGTTAGAATTTCTACTGCTTTTATCAGACCCTGCAGTAAAAACAATGAAAAAGTGTACCTTAGTGTTTTAACAGTAACATGTCAGTAAGTATAGCTCTACAGCTGGTTTTGAAAACCTTATAATAAATTGCAGAAAGAAAAGAAGAAGCCATTTTTTGGGTACTGTTTCTCTATATTTTGCTTGCAGTCAGCCAATTTATTGTTAAAAAATACTCAGCAGGTCTAGCAAGAGAAAATAAAATTCAGAATAAACAATTTTTTTAATCCTCTAATTTTATCCAAGTAAGTACTAGGGAAAAAAATGTTAGAGGTGGTAATGGAAATAGGAGCTATTTTTGCTAGCACTATAGGTCTGAAAGAAGGATACTTTTAATACACTATTTTTTTAATGCACAGAAACGAAAAACAGTTGTTGAGTGAAACAATGCAACATTTAGTGTCGGTTTATCCTATTTTGTCCTCTTTGAGACTATAGAATTATCTGTGATTTTACCTTTCTAAATCATTAACTGGATTTGCAGAAGACTGAGTACAACACAGGACTGTACCTGGGAGGCAAATGCCTACCTTACCAGGAGAAGGAGTTCAGACACTACAAAAATGCATATGAACCCTTCAAGCAGAAACATGATCTGTACAAAAAGTAAAATGTCATTTTGAAAAATTAAATGACAACAGGCCGGGACACATTTATGTAAAAGGTTCAAAGTTTGCCTGTGTTAATTTCTCATATTATGTAATATCTTAAGGGAAAATAAAACAAAAATTCAGATAAGTAATGTTCTATTAAGCAATCAACAAGGTAATTACACGCTTATTTATGCACTATTAAATGAACATTTTTTACATTTATTACTATCCTTACATTCACATAGTACTAGAAGTCTAATGCATCAGTAAGATATACCTAAAATGATAAGAAATATTTTTTTATGTTAATGTTTTCTTAGTACCCAGTACAGAGATATTTTTGAAGATGGGATTTTTGCCTGCCTATTTTATTGTATTCCTCTGTGAAATGTTTCCAAAATCAGCATGGTTCTAAAATATTGCACGTGTTTTGAAATTGGCATTCCAATCAATTTGAAGAGATTGTTTTATGCATAGATACCACCAATAAAGGTTAAGTGATGCCACCCTCACACTAAATTATTTTGCATGTAAAGAGGAAAATGCAACATTTTCCCCTAAAAAATAACCTGAGCAAAACCAGGGAATTTTACAGCGTGTGATCAATTACATCCATAACATTATTCTAGTGCACTCAATCTAAACTAAACCAGTGAAACATAGCATAGTTGAATACCATCTTATTTTCATACAGGAGATGATATAAAGCACCTTTAACAAAAAAAACATTCCCAACTGATACAAAACATCACCGTTTTCTGCATGAATTTCAGAAGTGAGATATTGCAGATACTGCTGGCACATGTCCTGAGACATGGGATGATTTCAGCAAAGAAACAAGTTTGTCACCTATATCGGGTGCATGCCAGTGGTCACAGGCCACCATCTGAGATGTGTGTCATGTGTCAGCACCAAAAACAGGAAAAAAACTTTCTGCAGCAATTCAGAAGGTTCTAGCAAGGAGGCAGCTTGTTGCTTGCTACTAGCAGTCTCACTGGAAGACACTGCTGAAAAGACTGCAACTCCAAGAAAGGCTTTTCACTTTCATCTGGAGTATTTCCTTTCCTCTTCATTATAATTCACTAATATGTATGTAGTTATACATGTTACTGAGGATATAAAAGCTGTACTTTCTGTGGTGGTTAAAGTGAAAAAAACATATTAAATAATGCTATTGTGAAAATAAATGGGCAAATCATGCATCAAGCATAAGAGCCAAGGAGATTCAGTCTCTATTTTAAAGTAATCTGTAAAGCTGTCTTGCTGCTGCAGTAGCAATCACTCTAATTCGATGACATGGCTTTTAAAATGCCACATCGCTGCACACAACTGGACCTACTTTCCTGAGCTTGGACTGAAAGCACAACAGCAGGATCTTAAGGAGCATGTAATTATCCCACTATGGCCCCAGCTTGCTGTGTTTTTTGTGACACCTGTGGTCTTACCTAGGAATTAAAAATCTAATCAAAACATGCCTCAGTTAATGACTTTTACAACCCTGGTGTAGAGCAACACAGTCAGGCTCCGCTTCGGTTCAATGTGCTTAGAGAGTGTCTAAGGACACGCTGTTCTATCTGCACACATGCTGCTGGCTGGTACCACCAGTCCTAATGCCACACCTTTCATCCCAGGCTTCACAAAACAGCTTAACATCCCCTCACACTGCCCTGTCCAGTGACAGCCACACTCTTCATACAGTCATTCAGCTCACTTCATAGAGCAAACAATACTCCTAGAGCAGTAGACCTTTGTTGAGTGGATCTAACTTTACAGTGGCTCATAAAAGTCTGCCTGACAGGTTGTATTCACATGCTACTTCTGAGATGAGTCAGTCAGAATTGATTGCCACTACAAACCCTCAGAAAAATATTTAATAGGTATGTGACATTTACTTCTCTGAAAGTATCTAATGCAACTGGATCCCACTGTGAAGGATCAAATTATTTTAGGGAAGCTTTTTTGGGGAAAAAAAAACAAAACCAAATGGCCAATCAGATCTATGCAATAAGCTGATTTCAAGCAGAGATTTCCTAGAATATGACATGGAATATAGTTACAAAACACAGGAGCATCACATGCTAAAATACTGGTGTTACCTGTGCTATCTAAAATAACAGTGAAAAAAGAACTTTAAAGCTGGGACTTTAACACACTTCTGCACTGCTGGAGTTAGCTGTGCCATTGCTCCCACATGATAGCAAATAAATAAAGGCCATTTTAAATCTTTATCTTCCCACTTGGGTTAGATTTAGCAGGTGCAGAGATGGCAGGTTTGTTACACACACACACTTTTACTTTGCTAGGAGTGCTTAGCACCATAATGAGTAGCTTCCAAATGCACTGTAGTTGTTTCCACATAAAAAGTGGCATCAAAATGATACTTTTTCTGACAAAATACATTGATTTTGAGAAAATGTAATTTAGAAAAAAAATGTCATTCAAGAAAATCACGATGTGGCAGCATCTATGTAAATGTTTCTGTTATTATATTATTCAGTATTCAGTTTCATATTAAATTAGCAGTACATAGGAAAAAAATCATCATTTTGATAATAATACTAAGTCTACTATTTGGTGTCCTTCTTCCCTACACTCCAGACTTCTTTCAGAAGGCTTCTATGGGGTTTCTTCATACCCTGCCAAACTAAGAGCTTTAATTCCTCAAAAGGCACCTTGAGTCTGTCTGCCTCTGATCGCAGCAGGAATCCACCCTAGAGTCTAACAACACATAGCTGTTGTTAAGGAGGGGTGAAGAATGTATAGGCACTTGTGAATTCTCTTGCACCATCTGGTCATTTGGCCAAAGAAGTCTTTGAACTGAAATAAACCATTTGAAATAAACCACTGGAGGAAAAAATTGAGCAGTCTGCATGCAGCAAGGCTTAGCTTCTCCCTTTGTCTTCCCACTCTCTGTTCTGCTCTTCAGCATACCTGAGGCGACAGTGACTGACTTATTTGAAAAACTCTATACCTGTTCCAGGGTAAAGAAACGGCAGCTTCAGCAAAGAAGATGCTGAGGTGAAGAACTTGAGAAAGAACACACTGAAAAATTAAGACGGTGTCAGTGGAAGGTTTATGTGTGTAGTGGGAACCCTAAATTATATCTAATCTGAGACACTGGGAGACTCATCACCAACCCCTGATTAAGGGTGTTTGTCTGCAGGTGCCATACCTCAAGCATGAACTCACCACAGGAAAATAATCCTGTTTTCCACTTTTTTATGAAACAAATACAAATTATATTGTCCATTACCAGATAAGCAATATTTAAACCTGAGCTCTATTGGATTTTCTGTCCCAGATTTCACAATGACTTAGTTCTGAAGCTTTATCTTTTTAGAAAGGGAGGAGTCATGAGTTCTAAAAAGAATACCTCATCTGCTCTCAACTCCTATTCTGCATTAAAAAATACAGATTTTAACTTCTTTCAAAATGTATTACAGTTTCTTTTATTAAAGTTCATCGAAGTCATCAAAAACTCTCATCTCAGGGATTACCCACTACCTTATACCGTGGAACTCAGTATTGTAAGCAAAAGGAGCTTGAGAAAAAGTAGTCTCCATTAATCCATGACTGACTATCCAAAGACATTTGGATTTTCTTTTCTTGAATTCCCAGTAGCATAATTCAGACATTACTTCAGAAAGATTTTTGAGGACTAGTGCAATTTAAAGCAAAAAAGCTGCTGCTTTGAAAATTCTGGACTAGAAAGTCCAGATATTTAAGTGAGAGTTTACAGCTTTTCCCTTTTACAGCTTCAGACAGACACACTGCTTTATACTGCTTGCACCTGGAGGTTTTGTGGCATTCAGACGAAACAGCTGGTGAAAGCAAGCAACTTCCAAAATCTGCACGTGTGCACAGAAGAAGATTTCATGGCAATGTCAGTGATTAACACTGGGCAGCTCTGGGGATTTAACAAGTGCAGCTAACAATGATGATGACATGCATTACAACAATACGTTGTAGAAAAGTGCGATGTACAAGAAAAAATGTGGCCAAAACCTATATAGATATGCCCTTTATGTAGATGCACATAGGCTAAATAAACACAATTTAATATCCTTTAGCTTAAGCCTTAAGAAACCAGTTGCAACCACAGATATTCCTGAAGCAAAAATCATGGAGGCTGGGAGATTTTTCCAGGGAAATACCACTTTTTTTTGGGCTATTCATTAAACATCTGACACTAGCCCTAATCAAAGATATGATTTTGGGTTAAGGCAAATTTACTATGAGCTGATACAGCAATTCTTGCACCTGTTTACTATTGCCACTCACAAACAGTAGAAAAATGAGAATAAAGAAGAAGGTATCACTTCACAACTAGTTGCTAATTAAGGCATGAATAAATAACACATCAGATGGAGATGTGCTTCAGTGTCCCAAAATGAAATTACAATTCATTCTAAAAATGGGAGTCAGTATGGCTTTGAGTTATCTGTATTAGCACTGCAGTTCTAATTGGGAATATGCTTTAGAAGGGCATCTAGCAACTGGTCTCTCTTTCTGCACATTGGGTCATGCTGCAAACCTGTTCTGGAGCATGTCACAGAATCATAAAATAGTAGAATGTTCTGGGTTGAAAGGGACCTTAAAGATCAGCTATTTCCAACCCCACTGCCATGGGCAGGGACACCTTTCACTAGACCAGGCTGCTCAAAGCCCCATCTAACATGACCTTCAGCACTTTCAGGGATGGAGGAAAGGCAACTTTCTGTACAATTTGGATGGGCCCAAGCCAGAGGTGGTCTCCATAAGCACTCCCAGAGCTCCATGTATGAATTATGTCCACTGAACCAAAGCAGAAGTACTTCTACAAAGGAAACTCTCAACCTTTAATATGGACCTTGGCCACCCAGCTACATTCCACAGATCTGCACCTTCTAGGCTCAACAGTATCAGCCTTTGTCACCAAAAATTGGACCAGAGCTCAGGAAGACAGACTCTGTCACTGGTCAACTGAAGGATGTAGAACTTGCTTCCTCTCTTGTCTGTGGTCCCCCAGCACAAGACTATTTAACCTCCTTTACATGGAACTTTAGACGACCTATCAATGAAAAGCGATTTCCACCATTAATTTCAAACACGTGGTTAACATGACATTCTGGTAATCCATCCCCTTACAGACATACCTTATAGGACCTTGGATTTGTAAACTACCGATTCCTCACCCACATCTCACTTGTCAGATTCTTCTCTAGAGCCAAGACACATTAGAGCAGAAACCCACTCTCTGGACCCTGTGAGGTGCTCCTGCGGGGCACCCAGGTAGCTCAGTGCCAAGAAGGTATTTTTAAACAGAAATCTTACAGATTGATGCTATGAATGGCAAGGTCAGTCAGCTTCATTTTCCACTGATTTGGTTCCAAAATAGACAAGTTCCCATTTGTTAACATAAAGCCTGCACAGTAATTCTACATTGCATTAAAAAAAAAAAATAAAAAAATTACCCCATTTGATCAGTATACATCAAACAAATTTTTATCTATGTTAACTTTAATGACATTTTTTCCCCTCATCTCTTATACACGCTGAACTTGAAATATTTCTTTCAAGCACTATAAAGGAAAGTGGAAACTAAGTTTGCATCACAAAAGGGCTCTAATGGTGCCAAGGGTGAAATGACACCCAACAGAGACAACCTGCCATCGCAGCATCAGCTATAGGTTTGAGGCTTGTTGAGTCTGGAGCCATGCACTTTATCCAACAAGAAATTCTTTGAGAAAAGCTAAACTGCAAACATCACTGGAGCCTTTTGTCACAGAAAACTGTGGGGAATTTTCACCAGCTCTGAATTCCTGCTGAGAATTCACCTCCATTTAAAAGTTCAACATGTATGGCTTAGTGCGGATGCTTAATAAGGTTAAATGCAGTACAGCCAGTACTTCTGGTACCAAAAAAAAAGCTGAATTTATTAGGCCTGCAGATCAGTAGATAAATTTCTCAAAAAGACTCTATAGCTATCTCTCTACTAGTGGATTAAACACGACTAGAATATTAAACACATACTCTGGCACTGAGGTGACCTGGCAAGATCATCTCAAATCCTCACTATTAGACTATCTCACCCTCCAAAATGGGATGTCCCTATGATAGCTGGGTACCAGAAGCAACTCTGGCCCTTGCAGATTCCTGAGCAGTGCCTAGAATGCCTGGAAAGAGAGTAACAGCTGGCAGGGGCAAAAACCACATGCAAACACTCCAAGAATTCATTGGTAGGGTTGGTTGGACTTAGAGTACTCAGGAATGTTTTCCAAAAATTGTTGTGAAGTAATCTAATGGCAGCAGTGTCTGCACACGTCCTCCCCAACTACTTTTTCTGGATGTTGAGAGTCATGGTGGGGCAGCAGAAGAAACACAGACACACAGAAATATAAAAGCATGTCAGGCAAATTCAATTCTTGGGGATATTTCTTTATGGTCCAGCAGTAACTGTTGAACTGTAAAGTCTTGAATAATTTCTTTACTAACTAACTCTACATTTTAGTTAGTAAATGATAATACTCTAGTACACTAATTCTAAATGACACTGTGCCTCTGAAGATTATTGAATAATTTAAAAAAATATTTTTGTCTCTCCTTTTATCATTGTTTAATACTCTGTTTGCTTCCATGAAGGGAAAACACAGGGAAAAAATGGCATTGAACCTGTTGGTTGATATAACAAAACTTTGTATTCAGTTTCCATGTTTTTCACTGGGAGTTTTGCTTGAGAAGAGTTAAGAAAACATTTTGATCTCCATCAGATAGAATAGAACAGAACAGAACAGCTGAAGGGAAAAGTGGGAAAAGTTGTCTCAAAACACCTTCTTCCTCTGATCCCAAACAAGCTAGAGTGAGCCAGCTCTCAGCATGAGCTTCAGCACAGCAAGGTCTACAGAAATAAGATACAGACAAGTCATCTAAGTATCAAACAGAGCCCATTGCACACAAATTCTGTGCTCTGCTCAGCCTGACAAGCTCCTCTCTGTATCTCACCCAGACAGAATGAGAGTATTAGCTCCAGGGAGGTATTTTCAACAGCATGCCCAAAGAGAATCCTCAGTTTGTTATTCAGTCTCTTGCACTGAGACAACAACCAATGTCTAGACCCCAGAAAAGGACTTGGCTATTTCCTAGGCCTCTAGGTTAAAAAAAGCCCCTTTTCATCCCCAGAACAGCGCAACACTAGACAATATATCAGCAGGAATCCTGACTGCATTATTGTTGTGGGCCATGAAAGAGAACCCTCTTTAAGAACAGCAAAGATAAGCTGGAGAGTGATTAATGCAAAAGGGCAGGTTTTAGAAACACATCTGCATTTGAGAGCTCCAGCCAATATTCTTGCAAACCTGAGGATTAAATGATACTATTCACATCTGTATGAAGATGTTGAACTGAACACCAGCCGCAGTTCTGGTACGTATTTTGCTGCTTTAGGAGTGGGCAGAATGAGACAAAAAATTGCACATATCAAGCGACAATCAACATGGGTAACGCCTGAAGAAACGTTTTTCAAATAAATGAAGATTTGAAGTGTTTTTGGAATTCAGTTTTGTAATTACATTCAATTCTGCTGCTGCTTTTAGCACAGACTCCAATACTCACAATGCTGGACTCCTAGCTTTTCAGAGAATATACACAGAATGGAAAACATGGCCATTTCTTGCCCTTCAAAGCACGTAAAAATTCAGGTGATGATACCTAACTGCTTAAAAATTCCACTCTTGGAGTGAAAATCTGCAAGTCTGTAGCTTTAGTACCATCCTATGATGACAGAATGGGATAACTGATGGTCAGGATATCAGCATTAGCGCTGGATTGATTTGCTTCTGCCATTCTGTATGATAAACAACAGAAGATGGGCCAAAACGTCTTCTCTTTGACCACTGAAATTGCACCACTGCATGTAACAGCTAAATTTGACACTGTATTTTCCCTGGAAAGGAAAGGACAATGTGTTCCTCAGAAGTCTGATATGACATAATATGCTAAAATAGTCTCCTCTGGAGTTTTTTTCAGTCAATCAATAAAATAACTGTCTTGGAGGAATATTGAGTAGATGATTTTGATGGCATGGAGACTACATCTCCTTCTGAGTGATTGCCTGTTTACTGATGGGTTTTGTGAAAAACAATCAGCATACCCTGTCCCCGCTGAGCAATGAGAACCAAATAAAATCGAACTTTCACTCCACCATGATCATACAGTAATCTAAAAATTGAACAATTCCTTCCTGCCTTCCTCTCTTGCATTCTCCAACACCATCAGAAGCAGTCACAGTTATGGTATGGCTCAATACAGCAAAAGCACTGGTAGGAGTAAACTGGAGGATTTTTTTGCAAAGGTCTGATATCTCAAGCTTTTAAAAAATTTAACCCTTCTTATAATTATTTATACAGCACAAATGTCTGCTATTAAAGTCAAAATAAATAAATAAAACATTTCTTAACAGTATCATTAAAAATAAACACTTTCTGTTTTCAAAGAAATAAGCATGCCATAAAAAAAGAAAATTACTGACAGCTCTGCCACACCAGCAGAAAAGGCAACATGGCAAAGGACTTGAAGCTGAGCATTGAGTGCTCAGGCTGGGGCGCCGGCTGTAGGCAAGGGCATCTTGAAGAATACAAAACAGCTTAAGTGGCAGGGGCTTGGTTATGCTGCATGAACTGATGAAAAAATATCACTCTTCTGACAACAAAAGATGACTGGAGAGCAACAGACATGAAGACTTAGCAAGGGACAACAGGGAGAAGAAGATGGAAATACACTAGTTGCCACAGTAGGAGCTAGGACAAAATCTAGTTACAGTGATAGATGACCAAAATTCAATGACAGATTGAAAAGTAACCCTGACACTTTCATCCTTTGATTGCCTTCATCAACATTACATCTAGCCAATTCTTCACACCCATTATTTCCATGTATCTGGAGATTTATCATTCATTTTTGAAAGGTAGTGTTTAATTTTGTGTCCTCTAGAAGCAATTAACTAAATCCATCTTCTGAATCTTCAGCACTGTTACTGCATTATTGCCATGTTTTAATCAAATTCTTCTGAAGTGATCTGCCATTAAGTATAGATTCATCATAACATTTTATTTCAGGTTTGCTTTTGTTTTATGATCATGAAGGGCGCCGCAATAACATGAATATATGAAGAGACATAGGATTCAACAATGCCACACATAGTAGGGTGCTGATGACATTCAATATTACTCCGTAAATGTTAAAAACAAACAGCATATAGAAGTGCAAATAATTTTAGAACTCATTTATTACCACATTTTGCAGTATCAAGCTTAACTACAGTCAAGTTCAGAAGGGCTAGCTAATTGTGTGCCGGAGAATAGCAAACTATATTTGTATTTACCTTAGCTTAATTCAGCTGTGTTTTCAGGGATTGGGATGGATCTGGTTTTTCTTTCTTTTTTTTATTTTCTTTTTTTTTTTTTTGTAAGCCACATATCTTAGGAAAAGGACTATAAAAAAAAAGGATGAGAAAAACACAGCCTCCTGCTTTACAGCATAAAAGATGTGAATAATCAAGAGTCAAGAGGGATGAGAAAGAAAAATTGCAAAAGATTCATACAGGAGTCTCATGAGATTTGGTCACTTGCTTGAGCTATTAACAAAAATCATTCAGGGACTTTTAGGGAAAAGTAGCAGCAAATGACTGTGACTTCTGTCTTAAAACAGCTCAGAGAGCATCAGCAGCCAAATTAACGCATATACTTACATCTCAATAGAATAATTCTTTTTCAGTTGAACCACCTTGCGCATATAGAAACTTTTGTGCCAGCAGGTTACTAAATGACACTATACATGTGTCTCTCTAAGTAAATTAGAGGAATATAATGCAAGATTGTAAATGAGATCCTTATAGATATGACTAATGAAAGAAAAGTATAATACCACAAGGGTCAGGGTTAGATTACTTCTTGAGGAAGGCTAAGCAAAAGGGATCTTCTTTGGAAGTTAGAAGCTTTTCTTTTTAATGTAGAGATCATGAAATCACAAAATATCAGGCTGGAAGGTATCCCGTCTTCCAGATCACTTATGACGATATTAAACAGATATTTATAAAACCAATAAAGACTACTATCCCAATGGATAACAAGATGACATTATGTAAACTTCCAGCTTCCCTTTCCAAATTACAGCACCAGCATTCAATTCCAAAGGTACCCACCGCCACATAAATGGGTATGCTGGGAAAGACGTACACAATCAGCCTTGATGCAGTCAGGTTAATAATACATGAGCATGCGACTAAAGTGGGTCTACTGGAAAGATAAGCTGATCAACTACCTTAAATGCATTTGCTAATTCATTGTCCATCTTTTTATTCCTATTTTTTTCCCCTGTCCATTTAAGGGGGATGGTTTATAAAAATAATTGTGGGGAGATAATAAGCATTTTTTAAATAGCTATGTTATTCCCAAGCTAGCTCAACCATTTTTCTGGGGGAAAAAGGATGAAATGTTAAAGGAGACACCATTTTTGATTATTAAGGAAATGAGATATTTCCTCCTTAACATTGATTTCTCTTAATCACCTCTCATTCATCACACAAACACACAAAGGTACTGCTAACTACTTCTCTACACATTCCATAAGCCCTTACTGCCCAAGGAGAACCTGCTTGCTCTGTCACACAAGGCAAAGGTCCAGTCCACCTCATCTAGGCAATTAATTTACACCTACATTCTAGGTACCTAACAAGGGCTGCTTATGGGACTCTGGTACTTTCTTTAGTTTGTTTTCACAAAGTACTCTGGACATCCTTCACCTACAGACCCTTATCTATCTAAACTGAGGTGAACAACATCTTCTCTGAATTTAAGTGCATGTAAACTGCCCAGTGTAGCTGTCCCATGTTCCACCTCAAGCCCCTTTTTCTCTTCATTGGTAGCTGTCGCTCACCTACCACAGCTTTCTGCTCAGTGATGCAGGTCAACACACAGCATTTGAACCATGTGGAGTTCCTGTCAAAGGGCATGAAGCCAAGCAAGACCAAGAGCCAGTTCACCCCAGAGAAACAAGTCTGCAACAGCAGTTTCCCAACATGCAGGGAATATCTGCCCACCTATTTTCTCAGAGAGCAAAAAAAAAGAGCTCTGACAGCTGGGTAGAGTCAAGAGGTCATGCAGGTGGCATTCACTTCACTTACTGCCAGAAGGGTAACAGATGGGCATTTGGCTCCAGCCACGCTCACTGTACAGAGAATGGAAAGAAAACAAGCTTCAGTGAACTATCTACAAGCTCACTGAGCTCTACAATGAGCTCTGTTCTAATACAGATCTGCCAGGCAGATCAGCTGTATCGCCCTCTGGAGAGACAGAGCTCTCCCACTAGAAATGATGGCTACATAACCTCACACAAATGCAGTGAACTGCACTTTCTGGATAGATCTAACCTAGCAAATGAAGTGAGCCACGGAGTTTTCTTGTCTGAAGGACGAGTGTTGCTGCACAGCACAATTGGTTTCTATCTAGATTAACTTATTTCACAGCACAAGTAGCCACATCCAAGCTGCCTACTGGCAATGGAGCTGGCATGTGCTAAGCTCCAGAGAGTATCAAACCTGGGAAAATGCTGGGGCAAATCTGTGCTAATGACTGACATAAACAAGTGCATGCCTGAGCACAGGTGCTGTACTCAAGCACATAAGTCTTGACATGATACAGATTATCAGCAGCAGAACTCTTAAATTTAGCAGAGCCATAGTTTATGGCTCAAAAACAAAACTGAGGGCCATATACATATTGTTCTGCAAGTTCTAAAGATATCTTCCCATGTAAAGTTACAGTTGGTTTGAGAGATATTTTTGTTAGCCAAATAGAAACCTATTGTACATGATTGGAAAATGCTTAGAAAGCCCAAGTGAATAGGCTTGGATTCCTATCTGAATAGCCTAGGAGGTCAGAAGCTAAAGAAAATCACCACTGATCCAGAGAAAAAAAGACATATCAATGTGTTATAGTATGAAAAAAGGGCCCAAATTAATCTTTTGTATCTTTTACCAACTAGCAAGACTTACTGCATTACCCAGTAATATTAAGAATTCAAATGCAATTTTGTATCATCTGTTATTTTCATCTTCAAATTTTCAGTTCATTCTAAAAGGCACAGTAGCATAGGAAACCACCAGGAAAATGGTCATCAGAAAACACCAAGAAAAATGGTCACCTGCTTACAAAATAACATTTGATTAAGTAGGAAAATTAGTTTACATTTTAGCCTTCTAAATCTGGAAGATTCAATTTATTACTCTTCCTTACTTATTTCCCCACTGGAAAATGTGACAGGGGCTCAGCTTCCCTGGAGAGCCAAGTGCAGCTCCTGGAAGGCCAAGCCCTCAGCTTTTTGACTGTGCTCAGCCCAGACCAAAAGCGCAAAGGACCCTGCCCAGCTGAGCTCAGGTGGCACCTGAATTGGATTACAGCTCAACAACTGACATTGCAACTGAGCAATGAGCTCCCATGCTAAAGCTACGATGGGTAAGTAAAAACCAGAACGGGAAACTTTAAAATATCCCTCATGTGAACAGAACATAGTCATGGGAATAAAGCTCTGCCTTTGAAGTAAGTTTAGGGTTAACGGGCCAGCAGAGTAAGACAGTGGGACTACCTTGTATCTAAATTAAAAGAAGAAGGGATTACCTATTTTTAATAACATGGATTTGAGCTTGTTTTTAAAGGCTGTCCTACATGTATTTTGATTCAGGACTCACCCAAATTCTACTTTAAATACCCTCTGCAGTTTTTAAAATTCTGTATACATAACTTATATGCAGTGCATTAACCAGCTGGCTAATACTACTTAGTCAACTAAAACTCAACTATGTTAGGCTCAGGGCTGTCTTCTAATTACCTTTGAAAAAGCAGGTTAAGAAGGAACAATAGGCGGACTTCATTCCAACATCAACTGAAAACTGAGCATCTATCCTAAGTTCAGTCAACTCCTCTCATTGTCTCCTCCCATTACCCTATAAGCACCCCCAGACAGGCACTTCAGGAGGGCCAGTTATCCTTGCTGTCTTAAATACCTGCTTTAGAACAAAAAATACTCTCTTAGGGAAGTGCTTCTCTCTGTTAAAGGGCACTTCGATGATCAGCTCTGACTGGATGCTGTTCATACACCAGATAACCTATTTAAAGCTTGTGAGACAAGTCTTCTTCAAGGACCTAACTCCCCCTAGTACAACCATCCTGTACAGAGCTCTGTGTTGACATAACTTCACAGCATCCAGAGATTCTGCTAGCTGCACCAGAGGTACCTCTGCAGAGTGCTGTACTGTGCCACAGAGACATACCCATGAACTAATGAAAATTCAACATTCATATTAGTATAAAGAAAAAAGTCATTAACTGCTATTGAACTGCCAATTATCCAGTGTAACTGCAGTCCTCCCAGCACAGCTGTTTTACCTTCCCTCTCTGCTGCATGCAATATTACATTCATATTGCAGATTACATTACCACAGCGACCTGGATCCAGCTCCTAACTGCTGAGAGAAGAAACTATTTTGCCAAAATTATCGGTTCAAATCCATAATAGTGAATAATGAATTAGACATGCCCAGACTTGGGCACTTTTTTCCTTGCAATATCTATAGTTATGAGGAAGTGTGACATTCAATTGCAAATATTAAATAAACTGTCACTTTGAAATTATTCTTCTTCCAGCTATTTTTTATGACTGTGTCACAGGGGAGAAAAAAATTAAGTTTATCCTGGATAAGCTAAAACCCCTAATGGTAGCTAAATACTACTCAACCTCTTCCACTGAAAGTTTTTATTATCCTTGAGAGCAGATGGATTGCACTTGATACTACCCGAGTTTAAATTCTTTATATAATCATATCCTTATTAAAAGGAAAACTGTGGGGGAAAATGCATTGTTACTAAATCACCCCAATGCTCTGGTGACACCTAAACAAAAAGTACTCTCCTCAAGTTACAAATCACTGGAGATTGTAAAAGTACCCTAGAGAAGTAGTAACATGTTTATTGGTTTCCTCTCTAAGCGTCCACTACCAGCCAGCAGCAGAGTCAGGACATTTGGCTCTGTGGACCTCTGTGTCAGATGTGTCATGGAAGATTTTATGTTTGTATGTTGTCTTCTGCCAAGCATGACATTGCCTGCCGTGCCTTTATCAAATTGCTAAGCTTTCTGTATGACTCCAGACATCAAATTATCTGAATAAGAATTCAGTTCACTAATAAAGATCTTCATATAATATCCCTCTTTCCTTTATCTCTTTACATTTTTTCTGTCTTCAAGGGAATGGAAAGAAAATGCTAGTTATAGAGTTTCTGTCAATTTTCCACTTGTGTTAACTTAACTTAGTGTATTTCTTCATTACCTGGGCATGATGAAAGTCTTTCAACAGAAGTAAAAATATAATGGTTACATGGACAGAAGTCCTGACCTTGTAGCTTTGTAATTTTTTCTATGACTACTATGTATATTTGAAAGGACATAGAGGTGACACCTGGTGCAATTGATGCAAAAGTACTGAGAGAACACATTGAAGATTTATACACAATGTTGGTGACTAATTACATTTTAGATGGCAAGGCATATGCTTATGGCACTGGCATTTATTACAAATTATCTATGGGAAACTTCTCATCTTCTGTGGCATCGGCATGATACCAGCAGGAGCATCTGAAACCACACCTAGACACACTTGTGAGCACTGACAGAAATAATAAGTAAATCAAAGCAGAGATTCATAGGAATAGTGTGCAGGAGAAGATCTCAAAGCATCAGCTAGTCCAGCCTCTCCAAAGGCAAGAGCAACACTTCTGGAAGAGTTATTTATTTAATCTTTTCTGGAAAACCTGAAACAAAGAAGATGCTACAAAAAATCTAGTTTGATGAAAATCAATTTGAAATCAATTCCTTAATTTCCCTAATTTCTTCAGGTCTTAATTCAATTGTTTCTAAAGAGCAACTGATCATCAATTCTCCTACCACCAGCATTCTACATATTGGGAACTTTATTTCCCCGCCCCATCTTATTTTTCAGTGCTAAACAAACCCATTTACTTCAACATCACTGCATACATTCTGTTTTCTAATTATTTTAATTAGAAACACTTTTTTCCATTCCTTATACCTCCTGTTTCTTTCCATCTCCCTGAAAGGCAGTGAGGAAACACTGGATACAGCATTCTTGCTCAGGCTTAACTAATGACACAGAAAACCCTGTGTCTTGTGAATGACACTTCTATTTATACGGCCCAAGGTAAGATGTGTCTTTTTTTAATTATACTGCACCTGTGACTTTTTCACTTGCTTTAGATTTTGGTCCACTAAGACCTTTTTTTAGTGTCCTGATCCTTAGCCTAATCTTTATAATTTTAAATAATGAATTCTTTGTTCCTCATATAATGCAGCACCTTGTGCTTGCTCCTTTATACAGGGCCATTCCTCTAATTTGTAAACATAATTTTGAATCCTTTTTTTGTCCATGGAATACTTGCAATTATTCCAGACTGATGTCATCACAGATCACATCTATTTTGTCACCCAAGTCTGGATGATTCAATGTTGGCAGCTGGAGTTGGCTTTTAAATAGTCTATTGGCACCCCCCAGCAGCATTAACCACCTCCCTGTCCCTGCACAAGCAGGTATTCCTTCCCCTTCAGAGTAGCTGCTTTCCATTGTGGATAAGCAGAAGCCTGTCATCAATTCCCTTGGACAAACAGGAGTCATTTTCCTATCACGCCGTCTGCTACAAGCACTTCTCTCTCTCTCTCTGTCAATAAGAACTATGAAACATGACAGAGATGGAGAGAGTGAGGCAGGCTGGGGGAGTTCATGGGTACTGTCCTGAGGAAGAAAAACACATGGAGACAAAGCAGAAGATGAATGATTTTGTGGCCAGCTGGCAACTAGAGAGCAGGTAACCTGTGAGGTAGACTATCCTCCAGGATCAGTGCCTGTTGCTGTGCCCATCTGGTAGTGGATGGATGCTGGCTCATCACCAGCACAGCAACAGCAGCCTTTGCAGGGCTATGCTGGCCTCAGGAGATGCTTCCCTGCTTGGGCACTACTTCTTTCTTCTTCCTTTTTTTTGCCTTATATTATCTATCAAGCACATATATTTGTGTATATACACACATACATGCAAAATTATGTATGTGGTCTTTCTGCCATAGTATGATCCACTATTCTCCTTAAATACATTAAATAAAAAAATATATAAAAAATCAGAATATAAACTTACATATTCTATTTTATGCTCCTGTGATTTGTGAACCAGTAATAAGCACTGCACAGATAAATCTTCTTCTAGCTAGAAAACTTGTGTTTGCAATATGATTATGTAGCCATTTTATTAGTACAACTCCTTTACTTTCTCCACTTGAATCTTCAAAGCCAAGTGTGTCACAAGTCGGTTATGATTTCCTGCATGAGGTAACATCAAGATTCCGTTTGCAAAGTATTTAGAAAGTATCTGTTTATGGCAGGAAATATAATCTACATTTACCACAGGCAACACAAGATACATTTCAGTGTGCCTATTCAAAAACTAACAAAGTTGCCTTGGCTCTCTCCACAGCCATTCAGGAAACAAGGACACCTCCCAGAAATATTAATCCTTCCATTAAAAAAAATAACAACCACACAGACATCTAAGATACCTGTTACAAATTAGTGACTGTCTCCTGATTCCAGAGGGAACCTGGAGGATAAGCTTTGGCTGTACGTCTAAGGAACAATTCACTTACCGAAGCAAAGGTGTCTGGTGCCAGTTTGGGTGCCTGGATTATGCAGGACCCCTGCATAGGGCTGGCAGGTACAGCAAAGGATATATCCAGGTTCCCTAAAATTTGAGAGGCAGCTGGACTCCAAACAAGATACCTTAAGGCACCTAAAATATCTAAGAAGCACTATTATATTGTCTTCTTTATTGTAAGCTCCCTTCTTTATTTTAAGCCTTCTTGACTCCATCACCTGTATTGGCAAGAATAAGACTCAGTTGTTTAAATTTCAGGAGCTGGTGTCGTGTCTAATCCATGGGCACAGTGACATGGCACAGGACTTGCAGGAGATCTGCACCAACCTGGAATGGGAACCGGAGGGCAAGTATGATACTGTGAAACCAAAATGACAGTAGACACCTTTGCCTAAGCATCACTTTCTGTTCTACATGTCCATTAACTGCACTTGTAGAGTTCACCAATCCAGCACTCACTTAGACATCTAATGCTATAAATCTCAATTTACATAAACCAAACCCACCAAATTTTTTAACATCTAAAGTAAGATGTGACAGATTTCATTAACAGAAGCATGATACTCTGCACCCTCAGTACTTCAGGTGAAGTTTGAATTAATTCACCTAAAAATAATTGTTTGTGTATCACTATCAAGGAAAATAGACACTATTTAGTTTCAGTGAGTAGTGACTTCAGTCAACCTTAGGGCAGCAACTAAAACACAGTTTTTCAGAAAGATGTCAAAATTTCTTGGAAAATGAGCAGGCACCCATTGAAGTCCATATGCATTCTTACAGTTTTATAAAGGCACATATGTAATACTAAAAATTACGGTGTTAGCATAGAACAGATTACATCTTTTTTAGAGTGACAGCATAGAATAGATGACATCTTTTTCAGGAACAACAACTCATCAGTTTTAAGGTCTGACTTTATGTCAAACTAATTTTCTGACTACAGTATTCTCAAAACAGCAGGACAACTATGTAGCAAATGATGCCTCCTGTGTTTTGCTGGTTTAATTTTATCAAAATTAGAGCCTTTGAGAAACCCTAGATGAACAACTCTGAAGTCCTCTCTATAAACAAAGAGAATGCAGACAGCACTTCAGAGAGCAGTAACACACGTTTTCTATTCTCTGCAAAACATTATCTCTAAGAAGAAAGGCTCATTCTTGCACTGATCCCCTTGTTTGCTCCATCCACTTTATAGCATTACTTTCCATAAACTATGAAACACATTCTAAAATTACAGTAAAATGAAAGCACAGTACTTTAGTCTTCCAGCTATAATAGTGAATTTAAAGAGGGAGTTATTTAGAGTTTCAATGCATTGATTATTTAACTTCTTAAGATACAGGAGAATTTGGGTGGCTGAAAATTGAATGTCTGGAACTAACACATTTGATTCACAGACCAAACACTGAAGAAAAATCAGGCTATAAAAAAAAATTGCAAATTGTGGACACTGTCTGATTGGAAATAGGCTGTCAGACTAGTAAGAGCATGAGAACTATTTCTTTTTCAATTCATGTCATCTAAGCAAAACACCTAAAAACACAGCAAGAAAAAACACAATCAACCTGAATCATGAAAAATTGTAAAATTTACAGCTAAATTATTGAAATCTGACAACAGTAATCTTCCATCCTCTTTATTTGTAAGACGACTTACAGTATTTTCTCAGTATTACATCCGTTGTTATTATTGATTAGTATTTTGTTTGGAGATTTGTATTTCTGTACCATTTACAGCAGTTAAATGCAATTATTGGAGGTGGGCACAAAAATAGGTAGGTGCTTAAGTATCCAGTTACACATATAACTTGTGAAACAGGCAAGTAATCATGGGAAAGAATGCCCAGGTTAAGCAGGGGAGTAAAGCACACTGAGATATAGATATAGATATATGTGCAGGTCATTAACAGATTGCAACCCTTCCTAGAGCAATGCACTTCTTATATGCAACTTCATTAATTCCCTCTTGCTACCATATATATATATATATATATATATGTAACTCAAAGGATAAATATCAAAGCATGTGATTTTTATATCATACATGTTTACAATTTTAATAATGCTACTCAATACTTTCAAGATGTTATGAAATCAAATAGAAACTGCTTTTTTACAACTATTCAGTAAAACAATTTGATGCTCTGGAGTCCTGATACTTGCATTCTGTCCTCCTGATCCAGCTTAGCATTTCAGCATCAAAAATGAAGAAAAATGTTAATCATTCCACGTAATCCAAGGAAGATGTACATGGCTATTCAGTAAGTCTCTTCTAAAAACAGTTACAGGTAGCCTGGATGTATAGGGCAAAGGACTTTTAGTGATTTTCAACAGATAGAATAAAACCACACAAAAATTTTTTTTAAATGCTAGAAAGCTTAATAAATAACTAGTCAATAAAGATTCATAGAGGAATATATTATACATAAACCCACCATTTGGTTATAAATAGAAAAGAGCATGATACAAGCTGTAATTCCTTTTACAAAGAATTGT
Organism: Pardalotus punctatus; assembly: GCA_013400915.1. Taxonomy (NCBI): domain Eukaryota; kingdom Metazoa; phylum Chordata; class Aves; order Passeriformes; family Pardalotidae; genus Pardalotus; species Pardalotus punctatus. Next base: position 844,818 of record VZTX01005138.1, on the reverse strand, counting down.
CATTATGTCACTGAAAGCTATATTACAGGCTGCCTAGAAGGTAGCATAATAAAACTTGCTGTAATAACATTTTATTTATGTCCATAAAACTAAAGAATGTTAAATCTCTGGTTATTTTATTTTTGATACAGAGATTAATTTTAACAAGCTAATTTATAAAAGGTTACACCAATGTCTAGATTTAAATCAAAGGAATTCATGTCCATACTACCACAGTTCACATGGAGAAATCCTTGTAAAGCATTTCAATAGTTGATGAGGCTAAAGGTCTACACTCACAATATCTGCTTGGAATTAAATGAAAGAATATGTCAAAGTTTAAAAGTTTAGTTGGCAACAAGCATGAAGTTCAACAGCTATGCCTCGGGTCCTCAAACTAATTATGACTTTTTCCTGCTCCAAATTACTACTTAGAATAAATACTTGAGTAACCTTGAAAAGCTCCTTCTGTTCATCCTTATTCACTGTTCATTGATATGTACTCAAGAATCCTTGCAGACCAGTATAAAGTTATTTGAAACAAGTAGAAGTAACCAACTCAGGCAGTACGTGAATATAGCTGTGCTTAGTCAAAGGCGACTTCTTTTACAGGGAGGTGAGACAAGCTCAGCTAAAACTCTGGTTGTAGTAAGGTGTTCACCAACCAGAAGCCCTTCCTGCTCATTTTTCCTGAAGTAAACTACTACAGTTTTTGTAACAATAATATTTTAGCAACTTCCTTCAGAAGCACATTATTTGTTTCTCTTGCAATATCTGTATAGATATTTTTCAGACTTTGCATTTCCCCATGAGAGGGTACAGAAAAAACCTCTTCACTTCTCTACAGCTGCTCTGGCAACTAATGGGCAATAGTGGGCATCGACTCCTGGGGCAGCTAGAAACTTAAGCAATTGGTACACTGACACACTGTTTGGGGCAAGGGGATGGAACCCATCTTCTTGAGGAGCTCCTGTATCATTGAGGATGATTACCCAGCCTAGCATAACAAGCAGTGTAATTACTTTTCCTTATACCCCTGCTACAGTGAGTAGGACAAGATGTTATTTAAACCCAACAGGCTTTACTGCAGCTGGGGAAAAAAAAAAAAAAAAAAAAAAAAAGCACAAAAAGTGGAATACATCCCCTCATTCTCTTCCCAAGCTCAGTATGCCTTTCTCTGATATTTATTGCCTCTCTGGCACTTCACATACACAGTGTTATATATTAATTTAATGAGTCATGTAATGCTTCCCTAAGACTGGAACATATCCAAAGGTGGGGAAGGTAGCAGTGGGGATAGTGAAGTCAGACTTTTCAATTACTCTTCAAAGAGAAGCTTTCATTCAGCTCCCATTTTTTTTAACTTGAGAAGCAATCCTACACGTACAGAAAAGCCTGTCAAATACGAAGTGTCTCCGCAGTTGCCTGAATCTGCATGAAGCCTAAAACAAACTCTTATAAGTAAGAACTGTCTCATTTTCTTCCCTCCTGAATGAGTAGAAAGGCTGGTGTCGGTGACACTTTTAACTACAAACAGGTAACTCTCTGTCAAAAACATTTTTTAAAAGATGAGAAGTAGAGCCAAACTTTCTCTCTCAGAATTTCAGGCAGAGGGGGTGAAAGTAGTGTCAGGATTAATGAAAATACAGGGATCATGTATCAAGCCAAGCTACACCAGCTTGTAACACTGCAACAGTGCATTGAAGGAGGTGTAGTGCAGTATTAGTGTCATATGTACTATAAGAGAGCTCAGCTTCCAAACTTGTAAATACTATTTTTAATGTCACAAATGTAACTACAGCATTGCAGAGTGGGCTGGTCTTTCTACACGAGGTTTGCGAAAGGAAGAATACAAGTCAAAAAACTGAGACACAGAGAGAAGGAGTAACTTGCTCAGGAACATGAAAAATCCACTTCAGATTTAGGATTAGGACAAGAAATAGAAACTGTAGCTTCTAACCCCGAATCATTAAAGTATACAGACGAGGGGACCAAATCGCAGAAAGGCACTAAACACCTCCCTATCCTTCGGTGAACAAGACAGCCTCGCACAGCATCACTTTCCGAAGCAAGTCTACAATTCCTCCCAAGTCCATTCACAACCGCGCCGGCTCCGGGTGCTCAACAAGCCTTAAAGCACTCACACATGTCCGAGTTTACCCACTGACAAGCTGGGCTGCTCGGATTTTTTCCCCCGAACCGCTCGAGAAGCAGGGAGAAGCCGCCAGCCGCGGGCCTCCATCACCGGCCCCGGGAAGTCCGCCGGCCGCCGCCAGCCCGCCCCGCATCCCTCCGGCTGCGAGGCCGCGGCAGGTGCCGGCCGAGCCTCAGCGAGCTACGGCCGCCCGGGGGTACAGGGGAAGCAGGAGGGTTGGTGCAAACCGGCGGCCCGGCACACTCGCGGAGACGGCCGCCTGCAGTGAGGGGTAAAAAGGGGGGAAAGAGGAAAGCGCGTCTCCAGGGAAATAAAGTTTGCAAGCGAAGTGGGCAGCGCTCGGCGCCCCGCGCGGCCCCGCCGCCCGCCCGCCGAGGCAGCAGCGACTTCGCGAGAAAGGAGGGACGGGGAACGGGCGACCGTGACCCGGCCGACAGCCCCGGCGCCGACCGGGCTCCCCCACTACTCACCATGTTGACTTCGGAAACCATGTCGATGCTGGCGATGTCGATGTTCATCCCCACGCAGACGGGCGGACCTGCAAACAGACCAGAGCTTTCCCCGGCGGCGAGAGGAGCCGCGGCAGTGGGAACGCGGTGGCCGGACCCGCCGTGGGGGAGCGGCGGCAGCGCCGGGGACGGCTGCGTGGGGCGGGGGGGAATCTCCAGGCGGCAAGACCGGGCAGGGCGACTCACCTCCGAAATCCGGCCGGAGGCGGATGTCGTAGCCCTTCAACAATTTATCCACAGTTTCTTTCACGAAGGACATGTTGCCGGGATCGTTCACACTGTGGGGAGAGAGAGACGGGGGTGTCGGGCGTGAGAGGCAGAAGACGGGGTGCGGGGGGCCAGGGGCGACGGAGGGAGCG
>VZTX01005138.1:807804-841457 GCA_013400915.1 Pardalotus punctatus | reverse complement strand
GCGGCCGGCAGCGAGGGGCGGTGGCTCCCCGGACACCGCCTCGGGGCACGCCCGACCTCTGCGCGGCGCCGGCCCCGCGGCACTCGCCCGGAGGCGGCGATGCCCGCCGGGAGGCCCCGCGGGGGCTCCCCGCAGCAGGTTCCATCTCCCCGGGGTAGGAGCGGGACTTCGGGGCCAGGGCAGCTCGCAGGGTCCCCTCTGGAGCCAGATGACCTCTGCCCTCCCCTGCCCCTCGGCCTGCCGCTCTGCTTTGGGCGACTGTTCCCACCTGCCCTGTGGCACCTCCTGGGAGCGATGCCCGGGGCGAGCCGCTGGGGCACGAGAAGCAGCTGGCTTGGGAGCCCTGCCTTGACCTGCAAGGGCCTTGACCCGCCATGGCCAGGGATGTGGTGTGCAGGTACAGGTGCCGGACCTCAGGCTCCCTTCAGCCGTGCCTGCGAGGGTGCCAACAACACTGACTGAGTTGGACATGCTTTGCCCGGAAAAACTCCGCTGGGTTCAAAAGTGTAGCCAGGCTTGTCGCATGGGACAGTAATAAAGGGAAACAGCACTGGTACCAAAGAAATGTAGGGTGAGAGTTGTCACCTGTGAGCTTCTGGATGCTCTTAACTTTGTAAAAAACATTGGTTGGCTGAAGACAGCACAGTTTTTGCTGTTTTTAATCTTCTTCCAGGTTAATTAGTCCTTTCAGCAGGACTAACTGTGTGGCAACAGAAGAATGTTGACTTAACTAAGTTGGTTTTGGTTCCAGAGACAGCTCCTCATTGCCAGAGCTCTTCACCATGCTCTACAAACACACGAACATGCCCTTGGCCAGCTTCTGATTCTGGTTACGTTGCAATCAGCGGCCACTGATCCATGGCAAAGCACAACATTTCAGCAGCCAAGGGAGAAAAACTGTGTCTTTCTTTTGAACTTTTACCATCTGTTTTTCTTTCTGCATATTCTCTTCCTTTAGAGAACCTGCTACAAAAAGGATGGACATTGAGGAATGCTGTGGTGTTATGTACAGGTGAGAAAACTTGGAAGGCTTTTCCTCTCTCCTCATCAAATGCTTGAAAAGAAAGACAAGTGCAATCCATTGTGTGTGTCCTGACCTTGTTGTTGTTGCAGTTAATAAAGATCCAAATAAAAGGAGTAGGTTCAGGTTTAAAAACAATATTAAACTCCACAGGCAATGCAGAAAAATGCAGAGAAACTGAGCGTTGCCAAATCTTGTGATTTCATGTTCATATTTGGATTTTTTATTAGTGCCATAGTTACTATGATTGTAAAGTAAGTGGAAATCTTAGCTTCCATTTAAAAACCTTATTAGGCTTATGATGAAAGCTTGAGAATTGTGGTGTGAAGATTGCATGACTCAAGGGCTCAAAAATGAAAAGTCAAATAATAAAAAACTATATAGCAATTTTAAGGCCACGCGTCCTGATATTTTTTAATGGTATGGATGGGCAGTATTGAAGACCAGTTCTTTCATAAACTTCAGAGAAAGTGAATTTAGGCAAGGGTACTAATTCAATTCTGTCCCCCTAAATTCTGAAAGAAAGTATTAACACCAAAGAAAATATTTCTTATGAAGAATTTAACGTGGTTTAAAAGCACATTTAAGCACTAATAACTTTTCTTAAATAGAATGTCAGTTTTATAACAGAAATAAAAAAAGTTAAGAACACTCTTACTGATTAATGTGCTATTCTGGTACTTTGGAAACACATCTGAAGTAGGAATGAATCAACAGTGCTGTAGAGTCTGTCATATTTTATCACACATCATTTAAGTATTTGTCTTCTTGATCTTACAGAACAACCATTTCCATTTACTTGGGAAAAGCATAAAGATAATCTAGGCTGGAGCTGATGGAACAAGAAAGTATTTAGGGGGTTATGGAGCATTTGTTCCTTGGGACTCTGGATTCAATTAGGCTTAGCAGTAAATGAAGGATGTTAAAAATTATAAAAAATCAATGGATTTCATGAAAGGTAAAAATTACCTCAACTTCTCTGTGACATGGTATTTGCAGTGAAAGTAGCACTGTGGGTTTTGTCTGCAGGAAAGACTTGGAACAAAGCTTTTGTGGCAATGGACTGGAGGTAAAACCTAGAAAAGACCTGCACCAGGCAGAGTATTCACGGAAATAATGGAAGCTCAGACTTTTGGAAGCTATTTAATGTGGCCAATAAGGAAAAAATGGGCACAAGAAATAGATTCCTTGTCCTGCCCCAGAATTCACCACCCTGATTTGCTTCTGGAATTAGGCTCCCAAACATCTCCTTTCAAAAGTCAAGCAGGTTATTTCAAGGCATGGCTGGAAGGAGTCTAGGCACTTTTATTCACTAAAGCAAAACAAAGCATCCAGCCACAACCTGTATTGTCCATCCAAGATAATTCCAAGGATGTATCTCCTGATATAAGCCCAGACTGCAGGACCTCAGGGTAAACCTTTGGTTTTTGAAATGTTCCCCTCTTCAGCAAATAGTTAAGTAGGGGAGAGGGAAGGAGTTAACTCTGTGGCCTAGTGGTTTGGCTGTTGCCTGGGAAGTACTGTTATTTCATAAATAATCCAGAAATTCATGAATTAATTACTGGATAAAATAAATCAGTGTTCAGTGATATAAGGAAGAGAACCCAATTCTCTCCTCCTTGTAGGTGCCTTCATCATTGCTCATTCTCACTCATTCTCTTTCTTCAGTGTACAGACTTTCTGTCCCAGGAAAATGATCCCTGTAAAATATGAGACTCCGAACATTGTAGTTCAGGGACAAAAATTCATTCCAGTGCAGATATGTGTGGAAGAATACAACTGCCAAGCCTACACATGAAAGAAGTTCTTGGGGTAACTTGGATCATAATGGATTCATCAACTAAGTCTGGGTTAGCAGATACAGGGGTTGGTCTCTAGAGCAAAACTTCTGTTGCTGAGGATCTGATATCCATGCAATACATACCTGTTTGTTTGGTTTTGATTTTTTTTTTTTTTTTCACTCCATTAGGAAAAGTTGGGAAATCTGGTCCACTAGACTAAATGCTCATTAGCAGTTGGAGCAATGTGCTGCTGGGGTGCATTTTTCAACTTACTTTGAAAGGAATCGTGTTCATGTACTCTGAGACTGCTTTGAGACGTGAACCAAAGCACAGTAAGTGGGAATGATCAAATGATTTACTTTGTAAGCACAGTCCTGGTCTGCACTAAAATGCTATGTTGATGCATCCATCATCTCATTTCAGAAGGAGCTGGAACAGGGCACACTCAGCCTTTGTCAAAGGACAGAAATGGTTGAAGGCAGTGGGATTGGAATGAGAAGCGACTTAAAATTTTGGAACAAATTCCAGTTTCTTTAATCATTTTCAGTACTAATGGAGATATGGAAGAAGATGCAATGACAGGAAGGCTAGAGAAGAGGTCTACTCACAACTGATGCATTTGCAGTACTACCACTATCAGTCACCGGATTGTAGCAGAAAGCCTGGCTTGGGAATCAGGGAAGAAGTATTTGATCACACCACGCAATACATCACTGAACTGTGCTGGAAAGTGGTACTGGGGGTTTACCTGACAAAATGAACTTAACTCCACTTACACACTGAGGTCAGAATCACTTATCAAATATTTTCATTTTCCTTTCTGGCTTGCCTGTCTGATTTGACAACTGATTTTGACAAAGATCCAGTCTTATCCTGAAGCAAACTGCAATCACAAAGGGTTCAGAGATACAAAAGAAAGAGATTGAAACTAAAAGAAAGTGGGAAGAATTGCTGCTACAGCTGAAATGTTGTCTTCTGAGGAACATAGGACATTAATCTTACTAGGCTGAGAACCATGCTGCTGCTTACCTACTCTGCCTTGCAGCAATTTTAATAGCCTGCTGGTTTAACCTGCTGAGAAGGTGTAATTAATAAAACTGGCTGGGAAAAAATCCACAAGAATATTTTAAACTTTTTTTTTTTTTTTTTGCTAAACCTGACTTATTTTTCACTTTATGAAATCAAAAGCTGAGGATTATTTTTGTCAAAAAACCACACAACAGAAAATTAGTATTTCCTTCAGAAATCTCAACTTTCTTATTTTCTGTCCTACACTATCTCAGGAGAAGCAGAGTTTTATAGTGACAGGAGGATGCTGGGGTGCATTACCGCTTCAGGAATACTCTGCACTTTGGCAGTATTTCACACTGTGTTTTGCCTGTTCAGATAATGAGCAGTCGTTGTTGGACATACTCTGTGAGGAAAACAAGATTATATTTATTTACTATATGTATTTATCAGAAACTGTATGTAATATTTGCTGATGTTGGGTAATACTTAACCGTTTATTTAACTGACAATAAGTTTATTCTCATTGTCCCCATTTCTGTCAGGCACATTGAATGCAGCATGGCATGAATCCATTTGCTTTGGTTGCATAATTTGCTGGTTTACATTTAATTATACAGAAATATTAATGGTGTTATGTCAACAGTTCTGATGTAGTGGAGATCTGAATGTTTCAGTGGGCCACATAAAGAATAAGTTATTAATCCATGTGAGTAATGGGGAAAATTTGCCTTTAATAAGAGTCTTGACCCAAATTGTATTGAACTGCTGTTTAAATTTCAGATGAGTATTTTTTCTTCATATTCAAGAAAATAGAACAAAAATTTCAGTTAGCTGAATTAATTTAAAGAGTATTCCTGCAACATTCCATTCCTTATGCAGCAAAACCTCTGGATTATGCACATAGTGAGTCAGACACATCAAAATAAAAATCCATTGACACTTTGGCAGAGCAAGAAATAATCATGGCTCTTTATAACTCACATTTTTTCATCATAAAGATTAATGATTATGCACTGAAATAACACAAATACATTAGAGGAGCCTGTGGTGCATTAGAAGTACTATTCTTTAAGTCTCTGTCCTGATGAAAACAGTCTTTTGAGAAAAACAGACAAGTAACTGAGTTATGACTTTTTTTTTTTAACTGTAACTGCAGTTGAGGAAGTGCTATTTTATATAGGACTTCTTTGTTAAGTTTCTACTTGAGTGGATTCATCTAAATCCTTTTGTCAGGAGCACATTATTCTTAACTAAACAGTATGCAGCTGTTACCTTTTTTCTTTAAGGCCGGTTAAAACCAGAAGGATATAGCCCATATGTTTGTGTTTCCATATTTATCAATCATAATTGATAAGCATGATAAATATTTATCAATTCATATTATCTTTATGAATCTCAATTTTGACAATTACTGCTTATGCAATTTTTTCCTAACAGCAGACAGAATTCCAAGTTGAGATCCAAGCCTCCTTTTGCAGGAGATTATACAGAGTGAAGAAGACAAGCATGAGTTGTTTGAATTGCTTATATGTAACATTATGTATATTTAAAGGAAGATCACGTCAGGATCCTCACTGATGCTCTGTATTAGGACTAGCTAAAACACCAAGAAATGCTGGTTCCTGGCATTTTCATCCAAATGTGCCTTTGAATTTTAGCAGTGGAATAGACGAAAGACAAAGAAAAAAAATAACACTGAGGGGAGGGAAGTGGAAAGAGAATAAGCAATGAGAAGGAAGTGAAGTGAAATTATTTCATTTTCTAGACACAATTCTGGTAGTGAAAATCCAGGGCAACAAAGAAAAAGCTATGGGTAGAATAAAGTGAAAATCTGATGTATGTCTTGCTCTCATCCTTTGAGAAGGAAAAAAATCCTTTTTTGCTTATGCTAAGGAGTGCCCTTAACGGGAACCAGTCCATGAAGGATGAGGGGAAAGAAAAGGCTTCAGAATGTGGAGGTGTGTTTAGATAGAGGCTGCATCCACAACCTTCCACTGCCAAGGCACAGCGCTCTGTTGGTCTTTCTAAATGTATCCTCTTTTCCCAAGGCTGTGCCAGCTAGCCCTTCACTCTCATTCCCCAAACATTGGCATCAGAAGCAGACACAGTTAAGCTCATAATACACAGATCAGCATCGTGGGCCATATTCCATCTGTGAAATAACATGTAAATTAAGCTGGTTTTATAACTATATTTCTTTGTCATATGCACTGTACACAGAGGGGAAATCACTATATATAAAGGGGAGTCATTATTAGGTGTGTACAGAATTGTGTGTGATGAGTTAAAATATTTTCCATTTTGCCTTAATTTAAAGATTACTTTGTGGCTCAGGAAAAAAATGTTAATAATAATTTTTAACATTTTGAAGGATTTACATTCTATTACAGATAATAATCACATGCATAAAGTACTTTTAGTAACTCACCTTGTGTCATAAATTGCATATAATTTTTTGTTTTCTTCAACTGCATTCCTAAAAAGAGAGAAAAAGAGAATATTAGTTACATGCCTTGTGTCCATTGCCAACAAACCCCCATAGTTTATGGCCCTAAAGATTTTCAGACCATCATTGTAGAACCTAGAAATGGGGAAAAAAATAAGCTATAAATTGACTTGTTCAACCCCTCACATGACAAGATTGCAATAATCCTTTGGAAATTGCCTAAGTGGGTTTTTAATTATAGATCCATGACTCTGTTGCCAAGAAATGAAAAAAGAAAAAAATAGTAACTGCTTTTGTGAAAAACACAATGAAACGACATGTTTTTGATAGAGATATGTGAATAATTTTCAGCAACGCTTTCCAATTGATCCAGATGAACATTATCCCATTCAGTTATTTCATTTTTTTTAATAAATCAAACTAAAAAAAAAAAATGTGTTGAACTCTATTGTAATGTATTCAATGTGAGAAAATAATTCACCTCTGATATTCTGAATACTTTTGTGTGATTCAACATTGAGGTTCATATTAAAAAGGGCATATTGAAAATTCAAACCTGGAGTCTATATTTTTGAGCTTTTTCAATTGAGATCCATATGAGTTTGCAGAACATATTTTGCTTTTATTAACCAGAAAAAAGAGATTTTTTTTCCTGAACTTTTTTTGTTGAACTGTTTCTGAACATGTGGGATAAAATTACTCTTCTGAAATAGTGCTACTGTTTTGAGGGAGAGCAAGAAATGTTGTCTGAAATGTGTTGGCATTGCTGGAATCAGCAATAAAATATAAGTTTTAGCTAAGTAGTTTCTGAGAAGGCGTGATGAATCTAAGAGGCACTCCATAATAAGTATTGATTTGTATCTTACAATCTGATTTATGTCTCTGTGCATTACTTTACCTGCCTGCTTAGAGAAGTTAAAGAGAAGCAACTAAAAGCATGGGGTAAATGATGCTGAGCTTGGATGCATTAAGCTCCACTTACATGGGAAAGGTAGATCCTGGGTTTGGTCCCTGTTCCTGGAGTGGTTATGCCTTTTACATTAAATATGCGCTGGCTAAAGGACATTAACAGCTGAGTTTTGTGAATGCCAACTCTCTTATGCACTGGGGAAGGAGATGCGAAGCCTTTCTTGTGTCTTGGATCTCTTTGAAATAGCCAGCCATGTAACACCCAACTTGTAATGCTGGGCTGGGCTCCACTTGGATGCCACCATCTAGTCCATTTAAGGTGCCCTGAGTTACCTGAGACACTGCAGAGAGTGGCCAGTTACCACACAGGACCTAAACGACACCCACACTCCACTGGAGAGTTAACTGGAGTTCCAGGGGTATACCGCGGAGAATTCCAATGGCTCAGAATCCTTGTGTATGGGAACCAGGCTGAAACTCTCAGGGCAGGTTCCACCCAAGAGAAGGATCCCCAGCTTTGTATACAAAGGCTACATTAACTGAGTTGACTAGATCTCTGTTGACATAATGGGAGCACACAGGTCTTGTGTAGACACCTATGTCTAATCTTCAGATTAATTCTACTCCAAATTTCACGACATCTTATGTTCCTTTGATTGTTCTGGCATCGAGATTCACAAAACACATTGCTCTGGATTGTCTGCCTGCAACCACACCTGGGTGTGCTGTGTTGGGGTTTGATTGATATTCTCAAGTACAGTTTTGTTTATTCTCCACACTTCTTAGCTGTCTGTTCCTCTGTGACCCCCATCACGTAATTTCTTGAGCTCAGCAAAGGAGAGGGAAGGGGAGGAAGAGCAGAGAAGTAGCATCTGAAGCCTGAACACTGACGCAAATATATCCCCTGGTTATAGCTAGGGATCTCATACTGGTAGAGGCACATGGCCAATGCTGAGATGAGAAAATGGCTGGACTCTTTTCTGAAGCGCACGTGGCAGCTTGCTGCAAGGTGCTGGAGCAACCACTCTGCATTTGCAGAGGCTGGATGCAGACAGTCAGGGGGCATGCTCAGCATTCATCATCCTTTAGGACTATGCTCCCAAACACAGCCAGTGACACCTGGGAGACAGGCACAGCTCAACCTGTAACCATGACAACTGGCACGGGACTTAGCAAATTAGCTCTGGGTGGAAGAGGACACCACTTCTAAATGAAAATCTGCAGCATAGATGGAATAAGTATCTGGTTTCCATCTCATTGCCTAATATATCCATACCCATAAGATAAAAAGAAATTTGAATATAATAAGAGTTTAATTAGTAGATTTGTGAAAATTTTCAAAGCATGTGAAACATCATGTGTGGCCACCCTATATTTATAACTTTTGACATCCATCATCAAAAATGCCAATGGCAGGATAAAATTAACTTAGCTTTCTTATTGGTAGAGAGATGATAACAGCAGAGGGAGATCAGGGAAATCATTAGGCAAATGTAACAAGAAAGAATCAAATTTAATCTTTTAAGTGTTGAAGTTTCACAATCAGCTTTTATTCAGACTGATAATGCACTCCATTTTTTTCTTCTCTTGCAGAAAAAGTAGACACATCTTAATGCTGAAATTTTCTTACTCAACAGAGTGGCAAAATCATGTGGTCTTTGTATTGAAAAATGCCTTCTTGTGAATGAGGAGTAAATGGAGTTCAGGAGTCTCCCAGCACAGCTCTGTCTGCCTGGCACCAACAGAAGACATGCTTCTGAAAGTATTACAGAAGTAATTCCCCTGTCACAAAAGTGGCACATTAAAAGTACTTATATTAAAAGCACCTCGTTGTATATGAATATCATTATATAAAATTGATTATTCCCATTAAAATGCTTTGCATCCTTATCACAACTTTAATAAAAGAACAAAACTGCTTTGAATATTATACATGCACTTGCCTAGAGCCACTATTAAGCAGAGAGGCTCTGTGTGCAGCCAGGCAGCTGTTGATGGTAAATCGAATGGAGGGCATATGGTTTCAGTATTTCTCTGGTAGAGTTTTTGTTGCTAGAAAGAACTAATGTTTTGCATTTAGGATTATTAAAGTAACATAAATAGTAGCTTATCTTTCCCCCCCCTTTTTTCCTCTCCAGCTCTCTTGAAGGCCCACTCAATATAATACAGAAAAACATACTATGAAGAACCCGTGCTGGCATGTTAGGACTTCCCTGAACTGCAAACTTAGAACTGTGTTTTTTTAAAGACCACAAAATTTCTGGATGATACCATGACTCAGAATGCCTCTGGTTGGGATTCCTCCTTGCTGATGTAAGCATCAGAGATTAAAGTGTAAGTCTGAGCCAGTTACCATGGACTACTTTAATAATCAGTGAGGACTGCAAAAGCAAGTCCAAAGACTGAAAGAAAGTCCAGAGGCTGAAATAGACTACAATAGTGTAAATGAATCACCCTCCAGAAGTATCTAATAACTATGAACATATAGCCCTTAGCTAGCATGGTATCTAACTTTGGAGTAGGTAGTATTGCCTAAGATATATCCCATTCATGTGATTTAATGGGAATGAAGGCAAGATCTGTTTCAGTACATTGAGCATATTGCCCTACAAAAGTTCATTAGACCAAGATGTCTTTAGGTTGGAGTTCCATGAAGAATATCTCTGCTAATGTTAAGTGGGCAGCAAAGAAACAGAAAAGCTGCTAAGTTAATATTTTATTTCTGGAATTGCTGGAGTCTTTTATCAAAATGTAAAACAAATTTTAAACACGTATCATCCCTTCTGGATTAAGGCCACAATACAAAGTAATGCTGATGGATGAGAGGCTGGACATGACCCAGCAGTGTGCACTTGAAGCCCAGAAAGCCAATTATATCAAAAGCAGCATGGCCAGCAGGGAGAGGTGAAACTCCACCTGGGATTGCATCCACCTCTGGGGTCCCCAACACAGGAAGGAGATGGACCTGTTGGAGTGAGTCCAGAGAAGAGACACCAAGGTGATGAGAGGGACGGAGCACCTCTCCTGTGAGGAAAGGTTGAGACAGCTGGGTTTGTTCAATCTGGAGAAGAGATTTGGGATGACTTAATTGCAATCTTCCAGTACCTACAGAGGACCTATAAGATGGAGAGGAACTTTTTACAAGAGGATGTAGTGACAGGAAAAAGAGAAATGGATTCTAACTAAAAGAGGGTTCATCTAGACTAGATATTAGGAAAAAAATTCAAGCTATGACAGTAGTGAGCCACTGGAACAGGTTGCCCAGGGAAGATGTGGATGTCCCATCCCTGAAGTGTTCAAGGCCAGGTTGGATGGGGCTCTGAACCACCTGGTCTACAGGAAGGTGTCCCTAGCCATGGCAGGGGGATTGGAATGAGATGATCTTTAAGGGCCTTTCCAACTCAAACCATTCTAGGAGTCTATAATTCAATGCTAATGAATCACAGGAGACTTAACAAGTACTCTTGACATTATGTATCTAACAAAATAATTCCTTGTGAAAATATAGATACAAAGACTAATTTTATAGCTTGTGAAACAATGCTAACAATAAGGAAGTGAGATATTTTAGCTTCAGATTTGAAAGCATCTGAACATGGAAGGCTACTGTTGAGAAAAAATATTTGCTTTTTCTACTCTGGGAAGAATTCTGTACATCTCACACAAACTATTTACAAACAGGAAGCAAAACAAACATGATGCTAAATTCCCTCTTCATGGGCTCGGGGAATGTACACCTCGTGTTTGAGCCTTATTCACTGTGAAATGAAGAAAATAGAGTTGGTGGTTGACGCAACATACACCATAAAGGCCAAATGAATCCCATTCTACATGGCTTTGGTGCAGTAACTATTGGTTGCAACAGCAAAACCCATTTGCATATCTTCCTCTTCTACCTCAAGATTGTTCAACCCACTTTGCAAACTCTCCCTCCAGAAACTTCAGAAGCAGTGAGGCACTTGCACCAATGAGTCAATAAAATTCACTTTTCCTAGGTTCAACCCTTGCTAACCACGTTAAGTATTCGAGGGCATCACTGTCACATAGCGTGATAGGCACTAACTAATTATTTTTAGTACCTAGAAGCCTATCAAGAAAAGTAAGAAAGTACAGACTGAAATGTCAAATGCAAAAATGGGAAACTGTGTTTAAAACTCCCAGGATATTGTAGACACAGTTATTGAATTACCATTGTAGATCTGCTGAAACTTCAGTAAGCAGCAGACAATGGAGGTTTTTGCTATAAATATAAGATTCACATAGCTATCTCTTATTTTTTAAAATACAAATTGTGGATGTAAGCCAAGTTTTCATAAATAATGCCAAAAATGTTTATGTATGAGAAGCTTAAACTATGTAGCTCTAGCTGAAATAAATGTTTCAGTGAACATGATTTTAAACATGATTTATTCAAATGTTATGTTAAGTAAGCATTCAATATGCTTTTATGTAATACTGATGCCCAAGTCACATGTAATTATGATGGCATTATAGCATCCTTGATCTTTCATAACCTCTCTAGAAATTCATTTTTCCCAGCATCAAGCTCCACAAATAGTATGGAAGTGACAATGTCACATAGTATAAACAGTTACCAGAACAATACTCTTCAGGTCCAATTCTATGAGGGCTAGCCAGTTTTGACTCCTTTTGACATCAGCCAGAGATGGGAAGTTTAGCACTGCTCAGAAACATGCCAATGAATTAGCAAGTCTACAAACCTGTTTGTTGGCATTTCAGAGCAAGATTAGAAGGATTAAGCGAGAGTGTGTCAAGTTGTGGACTCCTGTTTACTCACATTTAATCACTGATATTTTTTGAATGTGTCTAGTTCTAGTTCAAATTCTCTAGTTTCTATAGCATTACTTTAGGCCACAGAATTTATTTCCTCTTTTCTTTTTAATGCACTCTAATTCCAAATATAAAAATTATAGGCATAGGGAAAGCTGTGAAAATACACACAACACCAGTGTGTAAATTTGCCATTATCCTTACAGTAAAGATCTCAGTGTCATGGCAGATATTTTAGTGAAGGTTCCAGCTCCATGCTCAGCAGAGGTCAAAAAAGTAAACAAGCGCTAAGAACAATGAGGGAATTAATAGAACAAAACTAGATCAGTGCAGTATTGTAGAAATCTGTGTTATACCCACACCATCTAAGCTTTGTACTGTTCTCTTCCATCTCAAAGAGCTTGAGAGCTCAATAAACGTACAGGAAAGAGCTACAGGGATGATTAGAAGTATGGAATGGCATTGGTAGGAAGAAAAAGTTTTAGGCTGAGACACTTCAGTCTGGAAAGCCATTGAGGGAGGAGAGAGATGATGGATGTATATGAAGTCATAGGCTGCCTAAATGATTATTTGCTATCACACATATTATAAAAAACAGAGAAGCACTCAGATGATCAGCTGGTCAGTTTAAAGCAAACAATATGAAGTCCTTTATCACACAATGCATAATTAAATTGTGGGGCTCACTGCCAGAGGAAGCTGTGGAGGTCAAAGATATAAATGGGCTCAAGAATCCATTAGACAAATGCATGAGAAGGAGCTCCATCAATAGATATTAAGATCAATGTTGTGAATGCACCCTCTGGCTGAAGAAGTCCATAAACCTCAGACTGCTTGAAAATGAAAGCTTATACCTGGGAAACAATTGGGTTGTATCTGTCCCGTTTTGTATGCCTTTCCCAAAGTACTACTGCTACTCATTGCCAGATGACAGCAAACTGACACAACTTTGGCTTGACTCAATATGGGAATGTTTATCTTCAATGCAATCAGAAACACATGTTTCTGGTTTATTGTGAGCCAGCAGTTAAATAATTTTCACACCTTAAAATGTCTGTTGTTTTCATTACTACACTCTCCACAAATAAACCACTGATTTTACTTCTCTTACTTCAGAAATTCATTCAGTTGTGTATTTTTGATTTCTATACTTTGATCCTCTGAAGCACTTCCATACATCGCAGGGTGATGTAAAGTTTTCTGGTGTCCCTTCTAACCCTCCTGAGCTATTAGAGGGCTGTTGTAAAACAAGCGTTTTCTCAGAAAGAAAAAATTTCAGATGCAGCTAGTGTTCATAAAACCCTTTAGAAATAAACCTCTTTACATTTCACAGACCAGAATATATGTTCAGTAAGCATATCTGTATTATAAAAGATGTGATGTGTATTGAATTTTAATATATATTGGAGTTCATATCAATTTTGGTGGCAGAAGCAATTATGATTTTAAACAAAGCCTACTCTCTCTAACTCTTCAATTCTCTTAAGTGTTTTGTTTTTATTTTTAGCTTTCAGAATGAAAGGTAATAGTCTGGGAAAAAAAAAAAAATTCATTAAGAACAGCTGATGTCACCCTCGAAAGCCTCATGACTGAAAATGGCAGCTCCCTACAGAGGGATTGAGTTTTCCATGCATAGTACACGGAGGCAGAAGAGAGCTCTGAGTTCTCATTCAGGCATCCTAGTGGACATTGTGCATGCTTTTCACTGACCCGTATTACAAAATGAAGAGGTCACCTCGGCCCAACACCATGACAGTTTTGACTGAAAGCAGGTGTTGCTAACATGCTCTGTGCTGAGCTCAGAGCTGTTGTGCAGTAGCCATGCCAACAAGCACATCTATTTGACAGGGCCCATTAGATACTCCTCAGGTACTTTTACTGCAAAAATTTAAGGTGCCCTTGGTCTCCAAAGAAATTTCTGTGGCTCATTCCTTGGATTTTTTAGGCATCCACAGAAAACCAAAAATAGTTTCTTTTGTAGTAGTTCTTTTTTTTTTTTTTTTGTTTTGTTTTAAATAATACTATGGGAAAAAAACCCCTGAATTAAGAGAAGGCATTTCCATGAAAGACTGAAGTATTTCAGTAATTTGAAAAAATATCTTGAGGAAAAATAATTTCTTGATCCACTCTAAACCATGTTAAGTATATGTAGTTATACACAAATACTTAAAATGGGTTATGAATCCCCTGACACACACTTTTACAGATAAAACTAGTCTCCAGCTATGCATGGAAGAATAATTTTAAGATGATGAAACCACATATGATCAGATGAAATAATCGCCTGGATATGTACATGGTAATACTTTCTCATAGTTCGCTACTGCTTTGCAAGTACAGATCAAAATGATTATTCTAAGCGATCTTTAGCTCTTTTGGTTGTTTAGATAGGAGGTCTTTATAAATTCAAAGGCTGTCAGCCCACAGTGTGTCAGGAAACTTGAATTTAAAAGCCCAGCCCCAACATTTACATTCCTCTGTTATGTTTCAGGGTCAGTTGTAGATGTTAAGAATATTGCCTTTGGGACCTCTAAGTGCATTATATCATAGCCTCGAGCTGTACTTTCTTTTATCTGCTCTTCTTTAATCTTCAGAAATTTTGATTTAAAAGAAAAACAAGTTGGTAAAGGAGCCTGTGCATCTTTGCATTTTCCCTACTTCACATCAAGTATAAGGGTGAGAGAACTGTAAAGTGTAGTTAAGTAGTCATGGCAGTCTACGAAAGATTGGAAATGTTCTATGAATTGGAAAACATGGAAATGTTCTTTGCTTTAAAAATGAATCAGAAGAACTAACACCATTTTTATTGTACAGGATTTTGAGATGTGAATATGAACACTAAAACTGTCCTGAATATACTGTCCCCTATCTGTTGCAGTAGTGCTTTATTCTAAGGGGACTTGATTGAACTTTAGAAGTTCAAACTAAAACTTTTATTTTCTTTAAATGAAAAATAAATGTCCAGTAACATTTGAATGCTCTCATATCTCCTCTTGACTTGGCTAAATATAAAAAAAAAAAGCTTTTTAATGATGAAATTATTTGTATATTTTTATTAAAATGATGTTTCAAAATTCCCTCCATATTTTTTGAATACACTGTGAGGTAATTAAGTCTGAAAAAACACTTATGAAATCCAGAGCACACATTTCAATACCTCAGTTTATCAAGAATTTTATAAACAGTTTTGGATATGCCTGAAATACTTTTCTATTGCCTGTAAGCAACAATAAAAAATTCACATTCATACTCCTTTATTCATATTCATTCAGTGTTTAGTCATCCACTAGAATTTCCAAATTGCCTGGCTTTGTTCATCATCATCTTTATAAATTGTACCATGCATGCAAGCTGGCTAAAAGGCCCTAATATAATTTTCAACTATAGTTGGTATTTTTCTCTCAAAGTTCTCAAATGCTGTGTGTACATATATATTAGACATTGTAAAACTGGGACATCTGAAACCTCAGAGAGGAGTGCAGTTATTAATCTCCATTTAAAAATCCCACTTGAGGAATATGGGGCAAACACTACAAAATTAAATCATTTATCAATGTCAGGCTGTGAGTCCTGGTTATATGGTTTCCCTGGCAGATAGGGAAGAGAATATTAGCCTCCTAATGCCCAATACTTTGTTGTAACTTCTAGGAAACATAAATTATATTTTCCCATATAGAAAGCAGTTCTACATTTAACAGTGCTTTAAAAAAAAATAAATCAATTAGACATCCATTTTACAGTATTTCAGACATCTTAATACCCTTACATTGGCACGCATAACTCTTATATATAGATATATTACATATGATTAAATATCAATTAACTTTTAACTCTAAGCTGCAGATTGCTAGAACTTGAGAGTTATGGAGGAGTTGACTTCCCTTGGAATGCTGGGTACAAGGGAATGCAATTTTGGCCCTTCAGCAAATGGGATACTAGTTTCTTTCACCAAAAAGTTTCTCATTGCTCCCAAACTACCAGCCTGAATTTCTTTTTTTTTCTCTTTCACCTTCCTAAACCCCTTGAAATTTTGGCATATGGACCTCAGGCAGAGTGGGGACTCTGACTGAGACCCAGAGCAGAGTGGGACCATGGCAGGAAGGAACCAGAGGCTGGACCCTCTCACAGCCTTCCCAGGCCTCCTTTGCTGCTCAGCACTAAGGGACTGCTCTCTCTTTCAGTGGTTACATAGGTTCTTGCCCTCTTCTTACTCATTTCCTGTAAGTTTAGGGGGAATCACTGAATAGAATGTTTTGGTCTCTTCCAGTGTTCCCACTCTTATGTGCTTACAACTGTACAGAGATCTTCCATTTCAGTGGGCACATTTAGCAGCAGTTTTAACCTGAACAGAATCTCTCAACAGAACTATATATAAATGAAAATAAGCTATAGTTCACTGAACTTCAGACCAAATTTACTTTTTGCTATAGAAATCAACATCATAGTATCTTTAAAAATTTTCTTACTTTTTCTTCAATGCATGCAATCTAACAACTTGCAGAAAGTTTAAGACCTCATTCTTTAAAACAGTAGCAAATTGAACAAAACTTGCAGTATGTCAGCCTTTATTCCCTCCTTAATATGATCCCTTCAGTATTAAATGAAATTGTTACAAGTCCACTGTAATTGATGAAAGAGAAATAGATGGAGCTGACAGCTTCTACATTTCAATGTGGTATGTTCTAGCATATTTTCCAGTTTCCCTTCTGGAAAGATGAATCTAGCTCTTGTAACAGAATTTTCTTTTTTTTCTTTTAGTCATATTTCTTTCTGATCTCTTTTCATTGACACTTATGCACACAATCCACTTTGAACAATAAGCAAAAAGCAAAAATACTCAGAAAAATAAAATATTCTTTAAGTAACAACTCACTCTTTTCCTGCTAAATTAAGGGGATTATATGAAATGATGGGCCAGATTGTGCCTCACACACACACATACTCTGGAGGGTATGGCAAGCTGCACAGCCCACTGGGAGCTCTGGAGCTCCATTGGACATGGCAGAAGTGCCAGATGCTGCCCCTTTCTCAGGCATGGACATGGTGCATTTCAAGGCTACCATTAGGTCAAACCTTTCCTTAGGAAATATCTCCTGTGGATGCTTGTGGATGAATAAAAGTGCTTGAGATTCCCACCAGCTTTAAACTGTGATAAAACCAGAGTGTTTATGGTTTTGTCCACATGAGAGCAGAACCATTTTAAAATCTGATGTGACTTCATCTGTTGATAGTCAAAGAACAGCCCAGATTAAACTGGGAATTCTCCTTAATACTGGTCTCTTAAGCCCAGAAAGCTGGGGCCTACACAATGCCATAGGGCACATTGTTGAATCTGGGGGAATGCCAGGACCCAAATATTCTCTTTTTCTCTAAAAATATTAAATGCCAGAGCACAACTCCTCTGCTCGATCCAGCCTCTGAGCTGTCACTTAACCCTGAATTTCTGCTTAACACTTCAGTGATTACAAGCATGCTAAAGTATGAAGATACAGTAAATTCTGGTGAGGAGGAAGGGAATTGCTTGAGCAGTCTGGCCATTCCTGCATAGGAAGCCAGAATGAGCAAACATAGGGAGCTGGTGATATCCCAAGTTAAAGAAAATTTGGTGCAAATCTCTGTTTCATACATGCAATTCAGAGAGATAGAAGGAGCTAAAATACTTGCATAAGTCCAAATTTCAGGAGAGATAACATGGAGGAGACTGCATGATGGCATAGCATGAGTTCAGGAGTCATTTTGCTATAAATTCAATGGATTGACAAATTTACTTTGGTTTTTCTTCAGAAAGACCCGCACTATACTGTACTGTGGTACTACACAGCAGCATCTAACAACCACCATAAATAATTTGGTTAGCCTGAACTCTGGGGAACTCCATAATAATCTTTGAAGACCTTGATGTACCATCTGTTAAAGAATAATTTTCCTTAGAATTAGATAAGAGGAAAGCTTTAAAACATAGGCAGCATGGGATATTTTAGGGGGTTTATTTTATATATTCATTAGCAGAAGTCAGAACATTTTCCGAAAAAAAAAAAAAAAAAAGCATTCATCTCACATCTAAGGACAGACAATGTTACAAGAACGGATGGATTAATCCTCAGTGCACCCTCAGCAATGTGCACCCTCACATTTTTCTCAATGATGCTCCTAAAGGCCACAATGAGTTCTCCCTGGAGCCTTCTCTTCTTCAGGCTGAACAGTCCCAGCTCTTCCAGCCTGTCTTCATAGTAGAGGGGCTCCAGACCTTGAATCATCTTTGTAGCTTCCTTTCAATCTGCTCCAACAGGTCCATGCATTTCCTGTACTGGGGACTCCAGAGATGGATGCAGTTCTCCAGGTGGGGTCTCAGCAGAGCAGAGGGGCAGAGTCCCCTTCCTTGCCCTTCTGGCCATGTTGCTTTGGATGCAGCCCAGGACACAGTTGGTTTTCTAGAGTACAAGTGAATATTACTGGCTCATGTCCTGCCTTTCATCCACCAGCATCCATTCTCAGCAGGGCTGAAGAATCGAGGCTGCTCTTAAACAGCTCATCCCACAGCCTGTATTGTTACCAGGGGTTCCCCTGACCCAGGTGCATCACCTTAAACTTGGCCTTGTTGAAGCTCATTAGGTTCCCATGGACACACTCCTCAAGCTTATCCAGATTCCTCTGGATGGCATCTCATTCTTGAGGAGTGTCACTGAGAAAGACTTGACCACTTTGCTGGGTGTGCACTGAGGATTAATCTGCCTGTTCTTGTAAGGTTCTTATCTATTTCCATGTGTGGTTGTGCACAGTTCTACACCCAAGTTTGCTTTTTGTCCTCTCCTCCTATTCTGCTCTTCTAGCTAGCTATGTCCAGCTACTATTAAAGAACACAGGTACTGCTGCTATTAAAGAACATTTAGTTCATGGCAAGTGACATTTTCACTAGAAGGATCTTAAATAGGGAGTAGATAATTCAATTTCCAGCTAAGAAAAAGCATAATAAATAAATAATGCTGAAGCCATCGTTTTGTTCCTCCCTAATGGGAGGGTAATCATTAATCATTTAGCCACTGGGGAAATACATTTAAGGAAAAATTGGGAGGATGATAATAATTAAAAATAAGACTGAAATGAAATTACCCACATTAGTAAAGTTACCAGTACCATGGAGTGCCTACATGCAATAGAGAGACTGACAGGGAAGGCTGTCATTATTTATGTAGGCATCTGAAGGTCTAACAGCAATGTAGTAGCAGCCATGTCTGCTTCTTTGTTTGTTTGTTTTTTAAAGATAAGAAAACTGAATGGTTCAGGGGCTATTTATATAATGTGAAGAATTGCTCAGTTTTCATGCTGTCACCCAGATCTAGCCTTGCAAACACATTCAACTCTCTGTATGCACCTCAACGAAAACAGTTACACAGCAAAACTTACAGCATCAAGCTCTTTTCCATGCTTAACTCTTGTAAAATGCAAACCTGTGTGCAGTCATAACTGGGTTAAACAAGCCACAATTGCATAGTTGCTGCTGGCCATCACAGATTCTGTTAAGGCATCTTTCTTATTGTAACCTTGCTTGTGGTGCTGGCTTGCAGCTCTACATTACAACAGGTGCTGAAGTACTGGTAGATGGTACATTCTTTCTCCATTCAGGTTTTTCCCTGGTGTCACTCTGACCTTTTCAAAATACATTCTGTGATATGAAAGATGACAGTGATCTCTCCTTCCCCTTAATCTCTTTCCCTGACAGCAAGAAACAGACATCAGTGCTTCAATTTAGTTTTGATTACAAGCATCAGGCTGCTATTCCAGGATGATGAGTTTTAAGTTTAACTCCAAGTACAGCCAGGTTACAATAATTTCGATATGTTCCAGCACTGAATTCTTTGTATTTTGCACAGTCTCTGCTGAAGTTCTGCTTGTTGCAATTGTGTTCATATCATAATTTTCAATAGTATCATTATTTCAGTGGCCACAGTTTTCATAGGAGATCATGGTAGGAGACTTTTTCCAATGAGCTCATTAGTGGCTAAAGAAAAAGGACATTTCCAACTGGCTTCTCTTTCATGAGGAAACCCACATGAAAATTCACAGTCAAATAATCCACATTCCATTTACTTTGCTATGTTTTCTAATATCTAGGTGCCTCTGAAAATGTAGACATACCCAACAGCAAACACTAAGCGAAAGATACTAAATGAAATTTAGGCCATCAGATTCTGTCAAACAACAATGCAAAACGTGATATACTTCTGGCAAGGTTTTATGGAGCAGCAAGGCTGCCATGCTCAAAAAACACTGATGATTTCTTTATTGAAATCTCTTTTACAGTAATCCTTTTTATATGAAACTATTTTGAAAATGTTTCCAATGTGAGACAGCAGATGTTTAATTCATAAGTGACTAGAGGTAACAGCCATCCCTAACAATAATTCTGTGTCTATTGTTTGTATCCTGCTCATAGCTGGTAGCTCCATTTGTTAAGTGAAAAGTAAAAACCTAAAGGACAAAGTGTTACAAATATGTTTCTAGAGTTAATCACTGCTGTAACTTTGCATGTGGGTTCAGTTGGTAAAAATTCACATGCCTAGTGTGAATTATGTGTGTAGTTCACAAGATCAGGGCCTATAAAGAAACATTTATAGAAATAATTTGCTCCAAAATATTTGCTTGTGAAGGTTTTCAGTATAAGTAGCAAGAAAAAATTATATTAAGATAGAAATTTAAATAACTTTTGAGGACATATAGTACATTGTTTTATGCAGTATATTCTTATTATTTCAAATAGATCTTAAATATTACACAGATAAGAACATCAAGTAAAGTCTCTAGAAATGTGTAGAGCTAGATTACAATAAAGCATTCTCCTTTATTAGATACATTGAAGGGATGTAAGTATTATGCAGTAGATGATTTCCTGTTATATCAAGACTACTGCAAATATCACAATTCTAATTTGATATGTCCTAATTTTAAATATAGCATCACCAAATGGAGTGCAGATCAGACCAACAAATCTATGAATACTCTGCCTTGGCAGAGCATAGATTTTCTTCTGTATTGAAAAGTAAGCATGACTCAAAACTTTACTCAAATGAGATCCATTGGGGGACTGCTACACTAACACATCATATACACAAGTACAAAATAAAGAATTGCAGAATTGCAGAATGGTTGTGGTTGGAAAGTACCTCTGGAAATTGCCTAGTCCAAGCCCCCTGCTAAAGCTGGTCCACCTATTGCACATTGCACAAGATTGCATCCAGGCAGGTTTTAAAAACCTCCCGAAAATCTCCACAGAAGGAGACTCTACAGCCTGGGCAATCTGTTCCAGTGCTATGTCACCCTCAAAGTAAAGATTTTTTTCTCATACTCAGATGGAACTTCCTGTGTTTCCATTTGGGCCTGATGTCCCTTGTCATGTTGCTGAGCACCACTGACAAGTGTCTGGACACATCCTCTTGGCACGCAGCCTTAAGATATTTGTATGAAGCAATAAGATACCCTCTCATTTTTCGGCAGGCTAAACAGTCCCAGATCCCTCAGCCTTTCCTCAAAAGAGAGATGATCTATTCCCCAATCATCTTTATAGCTCTCCACTGGACTGTCTCAAGTAGTTCCTTATATTTCTTGAATGGGGATGTCCAGAACCAGACACAGTAGTCCTGATGCTGCCTCACTAGGTCTGAATAGAGAGGGGCGATCACCTCTCTTGACCTGCTGGCCTTGCTATTCCTAATGCACCCCAGGACACCATTGGCCTTCTTGGTCCCCAGGACACTCCGCTGGCTCATGGACATCTTGATGTCCACCAGGACCCCCAGGTCCGTCTTTGCAGAGCAGCTTTCCAGCAGGTCAGCCCCCAGCCTGTGCTGGTGCCACGGTGATTCCTCCCCAGGCGCAGGATCCCGCATTTGCCTTTGTTGAACTTCACTATGTTCCTCTCTGCCCAGCACTCCAGCCTGTCCAAGTCTCACTGACTGGCAGCACAGCCTTCTGGTGTGTCAGCATTCCTCCCCACCTTGTATCATCAGCAAACTTGCTGAGGGCACACTCCGTCCCTTCATCCAGGTCATTGATGAATAAGAAGAACAAGACTGGTCCCAGCGCTGACTCCTGGGGAACACTGCTTTCTGCAGGTCTACAAACAGATTCTGTGCCACTGGTCACAGCCCTCTGAGTGAAACACAGCCTTTCCTCCAGTTCTCGATCTGTGTGCTCCTCTCACTGTGTTCTCACTGTGAGCCCATCTAACCCACACTTCCTGAGCTTACCTGGCAGGGTCTTATGGGACAGAGCATCAAAAGTCATGTTGAAAACAAGGGAGACAACATGCACTTCTTCCCCCTCATCTACCCAGCCAGAATGATAATGCAGACCTCTGAACAATGTAATTGTAAAGGGACATTTGGCAGCTTGTTTTGCAGATTGCACATGCTTTTAACAGATGTGATAGCAATGGTCTAATAAGCAGTTAAACTGCAGGATAAATATGCTCAGACTACTCTAATAAAGTTTGAAGTGTTAGCATACCACCATGTACAGTGGCCTTCACTGTTTTTCTTGCTACTTTCAACAGCAGAAATGTATTTGTTAAGAGAGGAGCCATTTAGGGGAATTTTATTTGTATACAAAGAGAAAGGTGCTATGCTGTACAGGTCGCCCGCCTTACAACTAATCTGAGAACTCAGAAAAATGCAGTATAAAATGGGAGTATAATGGCGTGATCAGTAGAGCCATTAAAGAAAAACGTTAGATTAGTGTCTCCCCATTTTTCAGACAGAAATAATTGCACATGAAGAATGATACTTGTGCATGGTCACAATGTTATTTTTTGAGTTAAGCATCCTTGATTTCTTATGGCGGGGGCAGGTAAGTACACCTAAACATGTGCCTGCCCAGAAGACAATTGTCTCAGAAGATCATTATGATGTCTGCCAAAATCGAGAGCTTTAAAGTTGGACAACACTAGAACCTAAATGAATGGTGAAATCCTAATTGTACTTTCCTGTAAATCAGTTTTAAGATTTTCTTGGAATCTGTCCTTACCTCCCTTTTTTCCCCTAAGGAATCCTTTATCATTCATTACATAGGATAAGTAGGTACTGATTACACAGTACCTACTGAATAAGCAGCTACTTGGAAATGTAATCTTCACCAGCCAGTTAGCAGTGCCTTATTTACTGCACACCCAAAGCCTGCAGTAAATACAGAATTATTCATTTTTTCACTGTCTTTTCTGGGCCACTCATCACTGTAGTATTTGCATGCCTCAAGAACACAGATGAATTTATCGCTGCCGAAAGATAGGAAACCATTATTATTATTTCCATTTTACAGCTGAAGAGATAGGGACTTGCCTGGAGCTACACAGTGAATTAGTGGCAGAGTAAGGATTAAAATTCATGGTTTGCAATCCTGTGTACATTACTGCAGATTGCCCTGCCTTGCAGCCAGAGGTGCTGAGAAACCACAGCTCTCACCAACTTTGTCTACCATTTCAAGTGCTCTATAAGCCTTGGGCAGCCCAAGCTGGTCATCCATAAAATAAGACATACAGTTAAAGGTCAGCTGCCATAATTTTGGAGTTATCTTCACATTGAAACTAATACTTCAGTCCAGTGCTTACGAAAGCGCTCACCCATGCCTGGGTGAATGCCTTAGCTACTGGGCTGCTGGTGGTTGCAGGGTGGGTAATTTACTTTTCCATTATGTAGATGCTGGAACTCAAAAAGTTTTGATAAAAGCTGATTTCAACATAATCTGATTTCAACAAAAATGGCGCTTTATGATGAAACACAGTTAAGAGCAGAAGACTAACTGACAGGCTCTCCTGGTTTCAGCAAAGGTAGAATTAATTTCTTATCAGTAGCTGTTACAGTGCTACGTTTTGTATTTGGAGAATGGTGCCAATAACACACCGATGTTTTGGTTTCTTGCTAAGTTGTTTTTATCCTAAATCAGGGACTTTTTCCTTGTCTCATGCTCTGCCAGTGAGGAGGTACACAAAAGAAATTGGGAGGGAGCATAGCTAGGATAGATGGCCCAAACTGAGCCAAGGGATATTCCACACCACCGAATGTCACACCTGGGATGTAAACTGGGGGAGTTACTCTGCAAGGGGGCTGACCTGGGTTAGGAAAGGGGGCTTAAATCACAAAGGGCCTTTTTGACACCCAATGTGAGGCACAAAGGGCTGAGATAAGGACAGATCCAACCAGAGGGTGCTAAAAGAAACATGAGACAGGCCTAATTTCTCTTTTCTTGGATTCTTCACCTGAAACTCATTCCCTCCTTCTGTCTTGGACATACCCAGGATGCTGCTCCAGCACTCTCCACACAAAAAGTATCTGATTAACATTTTGATGGCGCTTGTTTTGTTCTTTTTAGTGAACTGGGAAAACACCAGTTGATCAAACTGCAATCATTCTAGTGGTCATATTTTATTTAAGTCACTATTTTTTCTTTGAAGCTACTCTTGATCCACTTCTATGCAACTGAGATGCTGTGCTCATCGACCATTCCCACTTTCTGGCTGCTAAAATTAACATGGGTGTTAGCTCCTTGCATCCAAAAGTGATCTGCTGGGACAAGCACGTAAAGTTTCTTGCAGACAATTGACCAGCAGCCTGTGATCCATTCAAAGTGTATAGCCCCAAACTAATCCACTAGTTTTCAGTTTCTGAAGGTGAAAGACATGGTGATAAATCCAGCTTATCTTACTTAAGCAAGCAGTCTTCTTTCTCAAAAAATACATAGCCAATAGAGTTGTGGACTTTAAAGAAGGACCAGACTCAATAAATGTGCAGCCCTCTCCTCCCAGTTCATATGCCTGTTTCTTTCCTTCAAAAACTACAGCACAAGCTGTGAAGAAAAGCACTCTGCGCCTAGGAATGAACTTGAATCTGCTACATCCTAAATATGCTGAGCACTCAATCACCTCTGTAAAACTGGAACAGGGTAAGAGGAGAGAACAAGGAAAACCCATAAAAAATTCCCAATGCCCAAGAGAAAAATGACTGCCCATAGCAAAGAATTAGGGCAGCAAAGAGTCACAGCACAAGGGAATGTCCAAAGCATGGGTTATATGATGGCTCCTCACAGCTGTTCTTAAGTCTTTTGGAAATTATACTCTCCTCTTTCATCCTCCTGATGTTTTTATAAATATTTAAACCAAAATGCTAATTAACTCTAGAGTTTTAGTCTATTTTTTTTCATTGACTAGTACAAATTGGCAAATTGAGCCTGCACTACAGTTGTTTTGTGAGCAAGCCACTTGCATTTTTCATTGAATAAATTTGTACTAAAATGAAAAAAAAAAAAAAGCCCCTATTTAATATTTGTGCCAAATCTCATTCTTCAGATTCAAACAAACTCTCATTGACTGAGTCATAATTACTGGGTCACACTCCAGGCATAACCTCAGCTGATGTATGGGTGTAGTTCTGCTGCCCTTCACTTGGCCAATTTATACTGCATGAAAATCTGGCTTATTGACTGATATACATAATATATGTTACTATTTTTAATCTTTCTGAATTCTTCTGCACTGGGATTGACAAAATATTTTCTTATAAAGCTCTAGGACTGGCACCACCTCCATTGGTATAGTATATTATAATGGTTGCTATAGTTCAATCATTAATATTTAACATCCTGTAAATGTTTTGAAATCATCGATATCTTTTCCAAAACAAGGCATTGTCAGGTCATTTCCTTTTTTTTTTTTTTTTTTTTGTTTTACCATCTCTGTTCAATTTCAGTAAAAGTTAATTCTAGATAAAACAATTTATAAACTCATTTTTCCTGAAATTTTATTAATTATAGTACTTGAATCTATACAGCAGAAGTCAGATTTAATGGGAATCGGAACTGCTGAGAACATTTATTCCCACCTAACCTTTGCCAATAAATTCATCCTGAAAATCAGTGTATTGCAAAGCCTAAAATAAATGTAAGTAGTGTCTACAGCTTTCCAAATGGTAGGCATTAATGTATTTTCCTGTAGCAGCAGCTAATTATTGTAATGAATCATGAACAGGGTGACTTGAAAGCTTATGTGAAATTTTACAAAAGTGGATACTAATATTTGTTGGCATCTTTGACAGTTACCTATATTGATCAGAAACAGAAATAATGAGTTCTGTCAGTATGCCCAGCACACATATAAACAACACAGGGAAATGCAGTAAATATGGAAACTACAGCAGCCAAAAAAAGAACCTGAGTTCATCACAACTTAAAACATGCTAATCCAATCTTATCTTAGTATTTACACAGCCAAAACCCAGCTGACAGTTTATACGTACATACATGTACCAACAGGCATAAATATGTAGAGCTTATAACCTAAATATGAGAGAGAGAAAGAGAGATACATGCATATATATGTATAATAAAATTCACAGATTTACTCTGAATGTCAAATAGATTTTGGTACCTCTTGTCTGTATTTAACCAATTTCTAAATTTCAAATACTCTGCTCTTAACATAAGTACATTATTTTACTACAGTCTTATGTTGTCCATTAGTACACTCACCTTCCTTCCATTATGAATATTTGAATATACGCTTAATAAAGAATTTATCAACATTGATCCTTTCCTCTTAGTTCAATGAATTTCTGTGTTGTACCTTCTAAGATTTGTTCTCTCCTTCCTCTTATGAAGGAATTAAATGTACAGTAGCATATACACAAAAACTTGAAGATTGATGCAGAGCTTGCATGCTCCAGTTTAAGCCTGATTAAAATTTCTTTAGGAATCATATGTATGAAGCTGAATTGTCGTGGTTATTCTCCTCAAAGTACTTTCTTAAATAGATGGCGTTTTGCTCTACTGTTTCATTGAAGGTGTGCTCTATCGTCACAAGGAGTGCACTGTGCAGTGCCTTACAGTAAATTTGCACCCAAATCACCAGGCTGTACATTGATTATGTACAATGAAGATTATATACAATACTACCCTAATGACCTATTACTTTTCAGATATAGATGTAACTGCTACTCTACCTAGCTAAAATACTAACCAGTAAATTTAACCATTCTGAAGAAATTAACTAAAGGTATTTTATATATGAGAGGGTCATAAAGTTCCGGTTCACAAATTTTCTGAGTTGATGCTCACTTGTGTGCAAAAATCTTGTGTCCACAAACTTATCTCTTTGCTGAAAGCACAGTGCCAACAAGACAAGAAACCGGGGGAAGATTCAAGGTGAGGTAACAGCAGGCCCTTGTTTATGTCATGTAACACTCATGGAAGAGGTGACTTGCTGCAGTTTATGGATACCCAGAAAAAAGACCCTGTATTCTTACAACACAAGAGGAAAGCAAAACAAAAAGGTCACAGTTTACAGTACGATGGAAATTTGTGGACTGTGTGATGCAGGAGGAATTTTTGTTAGGTAGGCACTCTGCCTCCTGAATCTAAGACCGTGAACCAGGATGTGATGTAAATCCCTTTGGTTTTCATTATTTGTGTCTCAAGGGCAGACTTTGGTAGGCTGCTGGAACAGGGAGCAGATTTCACATCTGAACTTAGCAAGGATGTGAATAAAACCACAACTCTTTCACGGGAAAAATATTTGTAAGGAGGTCTGACCCTTCACTCTGAGTTTTCATTGCTATCCACTGGTGTGGATTCTCTCTTTTCTCTTTTTCCAGGGCAGAAGAGAAAAGGGCTATCTCAGTGGCAAGCTGAACTGGTATAAACAAATGGTCAAAACGTGCCTGTGTGCAACATTTCCCTGCAAAGGCACTGCAAGGGCAGTGCCAGGCCTGGTGAACCCCACCATCAGCTTCCCAGCTGGGCTAACCTGTAGGGAGGAGAGAACAGGTAAGGGACAAAGGAACTGTGAGGAGGCAAACAACAAAGTGGATTTGGGGAAAAAGATGGAACCCCTTTATGTGGGTGCAGAAAGACAGGGATGTCACTTTAAATAACAATCTTTGCTTTAATACTCTAATCCAAGGGTTAGAGCATTAAAAGCTTAAAATGGGCTGAAAAATGTTGGAAATGTTCTCCACTCCTTTGGGTGTGGGAGGTATCTCTAGGAAACATTTTGCTGGTCTAATGGGGCAAAGTCTCTAATATGAAGGCATTAAGTTTCTTGACAGACACTTGTGAGAAATAAGGCTGCTGGCACCCAGGGTTCTAGTCTTGGAGCAGGGACCTCTGTAAGGTGGGTAGAGTGTTTTTCACAAACAGTGAATCTTAGGACATTCTACAAATCCATGACAACAGTATTCAGGCACACCCTGAACATTTGCTCATTGTTAGTCTAACAAGTGGAAATGGACTGAAGGTTGCCCATAGCAGACAAGATGAACTGCCAGAAGAAAATGCAGCTTTTCATTCATTTCTAAACTGAACCGGTGCAGAAAGCACCTAGCTCAGGATTAGACTCAGAGGAAGTTTTTAACACCTTTGAACCTGCAGATTTGTGAATCACAACAAAATAGCACACAGAAGCATCAGTGTCGCTTGCTAAAGTTGTTGCTTCTCACAACCAGCTGGAATTTTGCTGGAACACAGCAGGCACTCATCTGCCTCTCTCTCCCAGAGGCAACACTGATGTCTTCTGTGCCACACAAAAAGGGACCAACTCTACCTCTGAGCAATCCTTCCCCGTGTTACTCTACCCCCAGCCACATTTCACAAAACTCAGTTAAGTAGTTCCCTATTGCCACTGGGATGCACAGAACAAGCCACCAAAACACCAGGTCCTAAAGTGCATCCATTTTTCAGTCCAGATCTGTATGCAGCATGGCCCAGCAGACAAGCAAAATGCAACAAATTGGTCATGTTTTAGGGTGTCCATGGCATTACAGAGTGGGCATACATGAGGGGAAAAAAAGGCTATCAATATCCCTCCTTATCATTCAGAAATACAACAAATGCTTCAAAGTCTATCAGACTCTAATACCTCTCATATCAGCAAGGTTGTTTTTATCATTTCACTACCAGATACAGTTGTGAAATGGTTTGGAGAAAGTAACAGAGAGTTTCACAGGATGGCACAGTTTTCATAGCTTACAGGATCACAGGATGACTGAAACTGGAGGGTACCTCTGGAGATTACTGAGGCCCACCTCCTGCTCAAACAGGGCCAGTTACAGTGGGTTTCCCAGGATCATTTACCTTCAAATTTTGTCTCCACAGACAGACTTCACAACTAATCCAGGCAACCTGTTCCTATGTTTGATCACCCTCAAAGTAAAAATGTGTTTTCTTGTGTTCAGATGGAACGTCATGTTTTTTTAATTTGTGCCTGCTGTACCTTCTCCTGTCAAAGAATCATCTTGGTTAGAGAAGACCTCCAGGATCATTGAGTCCAACCTTTGACTGATCACCCCCTTGTCAATTAGACCATGGCACTAAGTGAGTGCCTTGTCCAGTCGTTCCTTGAACACCTCCAGGGATGATCACTCCACTACTTCCCTGGGCAGCTCATCCCAATACTTAAGAACCCTTTCTGTGAAGAAATTCTTCCTGATTTCCAACCCAAACCTTTCCTGGTGCAGCTTGAAGCCATTTCCTCTCATTCTGTCACTGGCTGTCTGGGAGAAGAGACTGACCCCTACTGGCTACACCCTCCTTTCAGGCGGTTGTAGAAGGCAATAAGGTCCCCCCTGAGCCTCCTTTTCTCCAGGCTAAACAGCCTCAGCTCCCTCAGCCACTCCTCATAGGACTTATTGTCAGTCAGTAGCACTAAACAAAGTCTGCTTCCCTCTTCTTCAGCCCCCTACCCTCAGGTATTTATACAGATGGGTAAGTATCCCTCTTAGCCTTTTCTTCTCCTGCCTGGGAAATCCCAGCTCTCTTTGCCTCACTTCATAGGAGAGACACTCCAGTCCTTTAATGTTGGGGAAGACGAAATAGGAAGGCCTTGTAAATATGACTGCTTAAATTTTGAGTATATGAAACCTGTAAGTGAAATAGAATTGAAAGCAAGTTTCGATCTCTAAAATGCCAAGCCTCAGTTACTGAACAACTGGAAAACAATGCTATGGCCAGCTGTCTGTAATCCCCCCTTTTTGATCTAACAATGCCCTTCTCCTTACCAAGAGTCCAGGGGTCAAAGCTGACCCTGCTGGCCTGGCAGGAGGGGTCCAAATGGTAATGTAATGATTCTTATAGGCTGTATGTCAATGCTATAGGATTTGTATCTTGTACTAGATTGGCTAGTGTAAAATAGAATATTCAGCAGGGAAGCTGTTTTACTGTACTGTAAAGGACACATCGCTCTCTCTGCCTCCCTCTGCCCCTTTGGGGTTTTCCTCTCTCTCTCCTGCCTGCGGTGCTGCGCCCCGCGGCTCCACAGCAGGCTCCCCTCCCCCCATCCTGTTCCCCCAATAAACCTGCATGCTCTAAGACTGGACTCCGGAGAGCTCTGTCTAAATCGCCGGCACATCGCAGAGATTTCTACGGCACCCTGAATCCTGCACACTTTAATAATCTTCTTGGTCCTTTGTTCGACTCTTTCCAGCATGTGCATGTCTCTCTTACAGTGGGGAACTCCTGGTGTGTCTTACCTGGGCTCAACAGAGTCTTGACTCCAGTCTTTACTCAGGACTAGTAAAGAAGAGAGTGAAAACAAGGCTTTCACCCTTTGCTTAGATCCAGTCTCTGCATTGAGAGTGGCTGAGTCTGCATTAGCTGATGATTAGGGATTCCTTCAATGACTGATGAATTCAGACTGCTCTCTATAGGAAAAGGATTTGTATCACGAAAGTCACTGTTCCAAGTGCTGCCTTTTGCAGAATCTTAGCTAAGAGGCTAAAGGCAAAAAATTTCAAGAGAACAGGCAGTCCTCCCCCCCTGGAAGACAGAATTGAGTTGTTTTGATAGAAGAGAATGCCTCTGAAGAGCCTACTCACACCAAATCCCACAGCATGTCACACCTCCACACAACTTCACGAGCTCTCTGTAACTCTCCTGGAAGAAGGAATAACTTGATCAATTACAGACACCTTTGGCTGCTGGCAAAACAGGCCATTTTTCTAACACAGAGTGTCACAGTGAGAGGTTGGTATGTGTTTCCCAGTGAGCTCCCAAGCATGTGCTATGGTAAAAATCACAGCCCCATTTACCCGCACTATTGTTTCAGACCCATGTAGAGGATGATCGACCTCAAATGCATTCATCTCTGCAAATCAGCAGCATTATTTAGCAAAACAGGGAGGAGATCTGTCACAGAGGAACCACAAAAACTTCTCCCAAATTTCAAAGAAAATCACGGTATGGAACGGCCTCGTTGGGTTTTGCTACACATCACCAAGAGAACGAACCAAAACATTTCCCTGACTCTAACAGAAAGCATTTGATTCATATACTAAGTCCAACGTGTCCTTCACAACGTGATAAGGAGGCTGAGGATACAAACAGGGTAAGTGTGAATCACAAGGGAGTGCCGGAAGAAACACACCGCGGAGGGCATGTGCAATACCGTTGCTTTCATAGCAGCGATTGTGATAGCAATAACCTCCCTCAGAGGCCAAAGCCGCTGTCCTGCGGGGTGCAGCCCGCAAAGCCGTGCCATCAGTGAGTGACCAGCGCGGTCCGCGCCGCACCGAGCGCGGCCCGGCTCGCCCGCTCCCAGCCAGGCTTGCGTGGAGCTGTGCTGCCCTCCGGCGGCCGCGGCCCGAACAGCAGCCGCTGGCCGAGGTCGCCCCCCCCGGGGACAGTGACACGGCGGGAGGGGCGGGGGGGCTCGGCGCGGCGCCGGCGGCACCGCCATGCGGGACACCGGCGCTCCTCAGCTCGCTGCTTCGCCGAGTAAGGCGCCTTCGCGGCGTTCTCGCCCGTGGCAGGGGTGGAACTAGGTGATCTCGAAGATCCCTTTCCAACCCAAACCGTTCTGTGATTCTATCCTTTTCGTTTATTTTTCCTTTTTCTTTAAGCTTTCCTTAAACATTCCATTCCTATTCTGCTCCCCCAGTTCCTAAACGCTTTTTTCCCTTGGTGCTGAGAAGCGGATCTGCAGCATATGGCTTCGCAGAGAAGATGTAGGGAGTCAGAGGAACCGAACTCAGTTCTGCTCGCCAGGGAGCTGGAGCGAGAGGCCGAAGCACACAGCTCTCACCCACTTGAACAACAGTTTAGGCCAATATTCTTACATATTTCTTTTGTAAAATTATTGAAAGACCACATATTTTACAACATCACCTATATAGAGATATAAATAGTTTGTACTAGAAATCAAAGCGCTGTAAAAAATTTGACTTAAACACTCCTAGGCAAGAACATTATCCTGAGAAACTTACTGGCGCTTCATACTACTTAACTCGGGTATTTTTAAGCACTGGGAAAGCTGTTCTGATAGCAACATTCATTCACAACTTCATATTTATTGAAGTCACTAAGGAACAACGAGGAACGACGTATGTCATTGGCTCTGCCTTTAAGATCATAAAGCATTGCTATAAAACTTAAACACACCTAAGCACCAGATATAGAGCCATTGAACCATAGACTGGTTTGGGTTGAAAGGGACCTCTAAAGATTACCTGGTCCAATCTCTGATGAGTCTCATGGGAATACTGAAGAGGGAAATTACAAAGGACTGCCTGAGAAAATGCTACTTGATTGATACTAGGAAAATGATTCATGGTTTACATAGGAAATTCTCCCTGGGGCTACATTTCTGGTTTTGATAGGTGGGAAAAAATGTAAACAAATTCCTAAGGACCACTTTTCAACTCAGACGGTGTGGACCGTGATCTAGGCACACGTAGAGCAGCACCTTCTGTGGCAATGAGCTACAGAACCAATATCAATTTCAGTGGAGGGATTAATTTAATAAAGCTTTTATATGGATATAGGAGAAAAACAACTGCACCACCACATTCATTGATCCATAATGTTGCCTGAAAGACATGCATTACCTCATTAGATCTGATAATTTAATAACTGAGTTTGCAGTGTTATTTTGAAGTATGGTCACAGCAGTATATACTGGAATCATATATTATCACATGTAACGTGCATGCTGCAAAACGTTGCATTCATCTCAAGGAAATGGAACTATACAACACTCATTTCATCTTTCATGTAGTTCAAAATGCACCTACAAGCAGTACATTACATACGTGACTTGAACATGTAGGGAGTGTAATGCTCCTATCATTGAAGCTGTGAAACAGTGCATCCATTTTTTAGGAATAGCACCACACACAATCACAAGGAAACCTCGAAGTTGTTGCAGGTCTCCTGGAATTTGTAATACTGATATATAAACTATGGATGTGTAATAATGAAGATGTAAAAATAGAGCTTATGCTGTGGATATAAAACTCCCACTTCAGCATTTAAGAGCTATGACGGTTTAGGTCAGGTCCACTGGAAGAGGAGTATAGCTACAGATCTGGCTGTGTAGGGGTGTCTGTATACATATGTACGCTTATACACGTGTGGGGCAAGGAGCCTATATACCGGCAAGCCTCCGCCGTGCTGGTTGCCCTACGGTCGCACGACACCTGGGCTGTGGCAGGGGCTCCCTCTCTCCGAGGACCGTCGGTGCCGGCCGGGCTCCCCGGGACCCTGCCCCGGGGGGCGCTCGGTGGGGGCTGCTCGCGGGAGACCAGCGCTGGGATCCCGGGGGGACGCTGAAGCCTCCCGGGGCTGCGACGGGTCGGGGAGCGGCCCCTTGCCGGGAGGTCCCCGGCGGGGTGCCCGAGGGCCGGGCGCGCCCCGCACACCGCCCCGCGCTCCCGGCCGCGGGCTC
>VZTX01005138.1:760791-807287 GCA_013400915.1 Pardalotus punctatus | reverse complement strand
CTGGTCGCTGAGGCAGGTATCCAAAAAGCAGCAGTCGCTGGAGCAGCTACATTACTGTCATTCTTCGTGCTAGCGTGAGGTTTATGTGCCTTTGCGAGGAAGGTCACTCTTTACCCTCTTCCCCCCGCTCCCCCCCCAACAACCCACCCTCCTTTTGCTAAGCCGTGCATCAGCAGCATGAATTCCAAGAAGCAGTAGGTGTTTCTTGGCATTTCAACTGGGATTTTGGAAAGGGAAGCCGGGTATTTAATGGGAAAAAATTGCGATGGAAGGAGAGGATGCGGAGGCTGCACACAGCCCTGGGTTTGCAGGCATGTGGAAGTTGTTGAAATAGGTAAAGGGTTGAAATTGGCATTTGGAAAATGGTGGCTACTTCTTTAGTTACTTATACCACAGATAAATATAGGGGAAAGCTGGGCCACGAAGAATTTTTCCTGTTTTGCAGTTTGCTGTCAGCAGAAGGTAAAACATGTCCTTGAAGATATACAATTTTACATAAACAGCTGATGTTTACATAAGCCTAGATAAGTTTGTGAAAAATGCAGATAGCAAAAGATGCGGTGTTAGCTGAACTCCGCTATCCTGCTCTTTGTCCGTGCAATAATTTATTAATTTTTTGTATTGTTGCAGTGTAAGAACAAAGTGAACAGCTGCACCTTCACCAAAGCAACCACCTGCGTTCCTCCTCTCCTCTGGAATGGACAATGGGATGGTCTCTGACTTTATCATGATCAAAAACTTCTTCCTCTTCTGCGTTTCCATGAGTTTAACCAGCCACTTTGGGTGAGTTGCCAGTTGCATCTGAATTTCTGCTCTGGTTTTTTTAAGGAAATGAGAAACCTTGGCTCTGTGTGGTATGGAGCAGCTGAACAAAACAAGAGGGCTTCACATTTCATCCTAACATGCTGGTGTCGGGGAAGGGAGTGATTTTCTCTCCTGTTCAAATTTGCTCTCTCATATCAGTTCTTTATGCCTGCAGCGCTGTTGTGGAAAGGCTTGTGGGGCAGGAGGAGCTCAGACCAGGCCTACAGCTGTTGAGTGCTCTGACCTGGGTTTAGCACAGCCACAGGCTGTGGTGCCCTCTGCCCCTGTGTCTGTGATGTGGGGGTCTTGCACCTTTGCTCTTACCTGATGGGTGCAGGTTATAGGCAGTAGTGCAAAAAAACCCCGAAACTGCAACAGTGGGACTTGATGCATGTTGCTAGCTGCTGCAGGCTTTCCTCCTGAGTGACCTAAGATAGTGACTGCTTAGAAGGATGTCTGAGTTTGAAACTTGTAGAATAATTAGAAATTGTGTTCCCCTGGAGCATATAGTAAGGAATCCTGTTTTCTTATTTTTGCTTTGGATGCTTTCCTGACCGTGATATTCTGAAAAGTATACCAAAGAGATACTCTGACTATAGCGCTCTCATAGAAAATGAAACATAAAGTCAGAAACTGTCTATTTATATGTTTTTCCTATAACCAGAGATCTTAAGAACTTTCCAAATTTGAGCTATACAATGGAATCTGGAAAAAGCATTTTGCAAGTGCCTGGAAAACGTAGGTTGATTCTTCTTTGTGGAGGAGAACAATTATTTATGATTTCACCAGAAAAAAATGAATCCTCCCAACATGCTGATTCACAAGTACACCCATCCATTCCTTGCTATAAGAAGATACAAAATGGAGATGCAAATCAGTTTCTGATTTCAAGCAAACTGATTTTTTCCTGATTGGAACTAGGAGAAAGACCAAACTTTGAGTGATGACTGTCTATGCTGTAAGCAAAGCTTAGCCTGGTATCCAGCATGTGTCCCGTGTAGGTAGGTGGAAGCCTGAGACCTCGGAGGTTTACATGAACAGTTGTAGGACTGCACTCTACAAAGGATGCAAAGAGTTGCTTACTCGTTTATTCACCTTGGAAAAACCTGATCCATGGTCCAGAGCAAAAGTCTCCCAGTACTTTGTGAGAGAATTTAAGAGGGCAGAGATTGAGTGGGGCTGGCTTTACGTTACTTGTCTTTACATTTTTGTAGTTTGACAAAGTAATTCCACACCAAGAAAATCTTGGTAACTATAACCTTAAGTCCCTCTTGATTGTTCATCATCCCTGCAGAAGGCAGCACGTTGCAATAGTTCAGTGTGACCTGCTTGGTGTGTGGGCCTTTTAACTGTGCTTCTCCTCTAACGGAAGAATAGATAGATACACAAGGATGCAAAAAAATTCAAAACCAAACAACGCAAAACCCAGATGGTTTAATTCCCTTTCGACTCCAATGCAAATACTGAATCAAAGTCCCAGGTAGAAATCGGTGTGACTTATAACCTGGCAGATAACCAGAACAGGACAGTCAGAGGAAACTAGGACACTTGTTTTCTGCAAGTTAGTAAAAAAGCTTCTGTGCACTAAAATGAGATCATCATATAAATTCCCCCCACCCCTCTTGCCCCCCATTTCTGATCTAGTAATTTTAGTCCAGGCCTGCAGAGATAAGCAGCTCCAGTTCACTGCACCATTCACACACTGCCTTAGGGCTGAATTTTGACCCTGCTCAAAAGACAGAGGATGCTCCAGCGATTCTGCTTCAGAGGCAGAAGCAGTTTCAGAGTGTAATTTGCTAAGTGCTTTGGGACTGACTCTTCAGGACAGAGCAGTACAATTAACATGTAGGCTGCTGTATTAACTGCAGGAATCTAATACTGATAACGCTGTTGCTACCAGGTTCTTCTTTATTAGCTTCATCCATGCTTCTACTGCGCTGTTATATTGCAGTGTGTTTTGCACTGTGCTAGATAAAAGTGATTGGTCAAAGGAGCACAAATTAAAAACCAAAATACTGTAGGACATTACAGATGAAGGCAGATGTCTTTCTACAGTTCTCCATAGTCATTCTGTATTTAAATTAAATCATAAATACAGTTTTTGCTGACATTGCCAAAGCCACCTTGGGGGATTTTGATGCACAATGCCTGGTAAAATAAACAGAAATTATGTATCTCAGTCTACTAGGCTGTTTGAGAAATCTCAGCAAAAGACTGTGGTTAATGTTTAACATAAATGCATAATGACTATCGAGAATTATCCACATTAGTAGGCAATAGAGGAGGACTGTAGACATCACTGGTAGCAGCTAGCTAAAGAAAAATCACTGAATTAAAATTCAAATATATAGATGAACTCAGAAGAGGTTGTGAAGTCCCCTCTCCCCATTGTTGTTTTAGCAGTTTTATGAATCTACTTCTGCAGAAATGGTCCAGCATGAGTCAAAGCTTTTTCAAGCTTGCTTGAATTCAGCCTTGAATTGTATAATGCTCTAACAAGTTAAGGTATTCTACTTGAGCATTTCAAGATAGTTCACAATTGTCTCAAAAGTAAACAAAAATAATGTTAGAGAATGATTAGAAGTCAAATACAACCATGAAGAGTATTTCCAGGTGAGATAAAACACTGCTTCCTTATGGCCTCTCGGGGGGTGCAGGCAGTGGCAGCCCTGTGAGGGTTGGTGCCATGTGTAGTTGCTTGCACACAGATCTCCCGGACCTGAGGTAGCCTATGGCTGGCTCGAAGCTGGCCAACCTTACTGTGTCCTGGTCTTACTTTGCAAGTCCCAGGCCATCTGTGGGGTCATGCTGGTCATGCACAGTCCTGGTGTGTTTGTGTTTTGGATGTGCAATTTCAGAATTCTGTCTGAGAGCCAAAACCTACAGGGATGGACATTGTTCATGGACCCACAGTATAGTTGCCATCTGCTAATAATATTTATAAGAGTAGAAACACAGAGGACAGAACATCCCAATTATGTGTAGCCAACCCAGTATTGCTCTGTTCACTCAAGAATTCAGTCTGTAGTTTCACATACTTCTCTAGCTCACAGCCCTTATCGCTAAGACCATAATCCTGCTATTTAGGCAAAACATACCTCTCCTTCAGGCTGTTATTTCAAGTTAGTCTCTGCAGCCCTAAGCAGTTAGTTCTGCTGTGATATCTCTTTCCAAGTACTTGTGATTCTAGGGAGCTCTTCCTCATATTTTTAAACACTAATTTTGTAAGAGTTATTGTACCCTTATGCAGTCATGCTTGTCTGTTTATTTTTTTTATTCCGTCTTCCTTTCGTTCTCCATATCTACAAATAGCTTTTTGAACCCATTAAACAATTTTAATGACCGGAAGACTAAGTTGATATCTAGAACTGCTTGCAGGAGGCAGACAGTCATCAGTCAGTCCCCCTGCCGAGTGGCTTCAATATCTCTGGCCTGCCAGCTGGCCAAAGAGCAGGGGTGTCCCTCAGGCCATCCAGCACATACTTGGTGCAGGAGAAGCCCTGGCACACGGTGCCTCCCTGTGAAGCTGCAGGTCAGTGACCTGGGAAACTGAGAGTTCTGGGAGGTGTGTAATGATCCTGGAAGGGGTTCAGGACATCGAAAAGGCCATTAAAGTACCAGGGGGTGAGGACTGTAAGATGTCACCGTACGAAAAACAGGCTTTCACTGCACTGCTCACAAATTGCTGCTTCCCAGAAAGTAATAAGATACTGCTCTTGCTAAATAAAAGCAATAAAATTATTCTTTTTAAATCTAAATTTATTTTTTCTTTAAATCTAAAGATAGTATTAAAGTTTCACCATTTTAGTTAGTCCTCTGTTCTAATCCGAAGTGAAAGAATTGAGTCTTCAGTTCACAAATTCATGAAATCAATGTTTTTAGATCTCAAGCATCCACATGGAAGGGGTGGCAAGAAGCTAACTTAGAAAAGTAAATCTATTTCTCTTGGTGTCTGACCAGATGGCTTTGTCCAAAAGTTTCCAAGTGCGTTCTCCACTATCTTTTCCACAAACTGTTAATTTATCTGAAGTTCAGATATAATTGCAATCCTATTAAAGCAATTTATGGGAAACAGTACTCTGCAGAGAGAGAGATACATTTTTCAATAGAAAAATATTCTTCAGTTGTTTTTCCTGAATTTCTTACTTTTCTTTTTAAAGAAGTTTTGGGAAAATCATTAAATATCTACCATACATTTTCCTCTTAATACAACTAAGCTATGAATAGTACCTGCCATGATTTTGACTAGATGGCAAAAAAGACAGTACTTAAATTGGTAAATGATGAACTCATCGGAAGAGGTAGCTGAGCATCTTTAGAGAGTTATTACATTTTACACTGATGGGCCCCTTCTGTGGCTTCTGATTTTTTCAGTTACCCTGAAACTGCAATATTAAATAAATGTGATGAAAAGTATTCCTGGTTGGTTTAGTTTATGTTCAATAATGAGCTTTAAATGCAATTATCTCTGAATTTTCTTAGCATTTCCCTAAGATTCTTTTCTAGGTTTATTTTTATCCATAACTGAAAATTTCTGCTATAAAAATATCTTTCACTGCAGAGAGGCAATAAAGTGCTTACCTACTAATATGTTGATAAAGCCTAATCCTTAGCTATGTGCAAATAATTAGTTTAGGGTACGTAGCACCTGTTTTCCCTCTATTCATTGAGCTGTATAGTATCTATGCGTGTAACTTTGCAAGTACGGTTTACGTGTCTTGTGTCCTGACAACCTCAGTCCTTACTCCAAAGCATGCACTTCACCATCAATTTCAATAACAGAAATTAAATGCTAACTTTCTGTTAAGAAAGAAAAAGTAACACCTACATAAAAGCAAACAGCAATCTATCTACAAATGCAACTTCACATAATACTGACATTTCACTGAAACTCAGAATCAGATGGCCTTTTTTTTGGATGAAATTATCTGCCAAATCTAAATTGGATTGCAGTTTTGCAGAAATGCAGACTTTTTAACTAGTCTTCACTGTAGTTGTTTCTCCATCTTTCTCCTCTATTAATTAGCTTTTATTGTGGAGAAATAAAAGTATTTCAGTATATGGAGTGTGTGTACTATTCCTGTGAAAGATGTACATAGCTGAGATAGAGGGAAGCAGCATCAATTACTCTTGTTAGATTCAGAGGAGCAGTTATGAGAACTAAGTATATTTTGTCCCATCCCCACAAAAATAGTTCAATGGAAATCCTCCCTCAGAGTTCAACTGGCTTTGAATTCAGCCATAAGCACTAAAAATAACAAGCTTTTTCGAGAGCAGAGAAACTAGTGAAGCTTTGTGTCCTGTGCCCCCAACACTGCATCTTTGCAATAATCCCAGCTCCACATTTGATATCCCTTGTTCCTATCTCCTATTGCAACACCTACATTTTACCTCTGCTGTTCTTTTCTCCCAAGATCTTTCATAACGACCCTGCAAGTCTCCTCCATATCTCTTAATTATCAGAGAGGAGTGGGGCTGGTCTTGCTGAGGTGTTTCTGAGCTACATGCATACTGAGTGGCCCAGTCAGCAAGCCAGAGGGAATAGATGACTGATAACCTCACATTTTTACTTAATGAGGCACTAATTTAGATTGCTCTCCCCTTGTCTAGTCACAGCTTCTCATGAAACTTGTAGGAATGAAATGAAGTTTGATCTCTCTGCTTCTTTGTCAGATGCAGTAGAAAATGAAAATGGGTTCCTACATTGATATGGTGTAGCAGGCAGACAGCATGATGCATATCTCTTTCTTATGAAAAAAAAAGAAGATAAAATAGATGAGAAAAGTCAAAAATAGTATTCTAGGTGTACTGGATTTTCATGCTTTATTCTAGGATTTTATCAAAGAACTCGTTGTGGTTGCTGCATGTAAAGAAAGTGTTTAAGTTCCGTCTCCAGTTTGCATTTGTTAGGCTGCTACTTGTGAATATTCACTTTTAAATGGTGAATCCCTTCCATTATAATTGACAAAAAAGTATACATTTTTTTTTCTGGAATGGTCCAGCCTGCAAAGATGTCTAACGTTTCCCTAATCAGTTTGCATCTACTGGATTAACTGTCTTTCATATAGTCAGACATGTCCGTGATCTTGTCTGCCTCAATTGCTCACTAGAGATTGTGGTCACAGCACAGAAAACAGAATTCATTTGGTCTTTTCACCATGAAGAGATGAAAAATAGGCAAGATTTGTGGCTATGCCTCTGCCTGCAGCGAAGGGGAGAGATCCTTGGTGGCCTTGAGCTCTGCAGTGTGGAGCTTGCTGAGGATTGCAGCAGTGCCAACTGCACTCAGGCCATAAGAAACCTCCTCAACCAGGCATTGGCATGGGCTTTGGTGTTTCAGGGAATCAGACCTGTGCTCCCACCACCCGGCCTTACTCCCCTGTCCTGAGAGGCTTTGCAATCCTTTCCTTTTGCAGCAGAAGCGTACAAACTGTAAAGGGAGCAAGCCCAGGACTGGGGGTCCCCATGTCTCTGAGGGGATACGTGGCCGAGAGAGCTTGTTCTGAGCTAGGTCTGGTGTTTCTAAAACTTCCAGATGCATCGCAGGGGTGTCAATGAGATCTCAGTGGAAATCTTATGTGGGTAAAACCAGGTTGAAGTCCCTTTGTCTTTCTTTGTATGAATCCTATTCTGTTAGGTAAGGCAAACACATACATTACAAGTATTCTGCAAGAAAAGCTGTTCAGAGAGATACTCTGAGGTTCTCTTTATTTGCTGATTTATTTCCCTGGGGACTGGTAGTAAATAAACATGGATTCTTTTTATTTTTATTTTTTTTAAATCTCTGGGTGACTGTCTGCCATTGAGTTCAGGTTGCTGAGTGTAAGCTATTCCTGCCTGCTGGCAGGATGCATGAGGCAGGGTACAGTTCCTAGGGGGTAATGTGCCCTGTCACAGCTGGAGCATTTGCTGGCAATTTCAGCAGTGGCTGAATCTTGAATAAGCACCAAGTGTGAGCAAACTTGCTGTCTTAAGAGATGCTC
Organism: Pardalotus punctatus; assembly: GCA_013400915.1. Taxonomy (NCBI): domain Eukaryota; kingdom Metazoa; phylum Chordata; class Aves; order Passeriformes; family Pardalotidae; genus Pardalotus; species Pardalotus punctatus. The sequence continues at coordinate 799,500 of VZTX01005138.1, read as the reverse complement.
ACTGCTTGCAGCAGGTGAAGCATGCTTATGGATAATCTCCCATGTTTATTCTTTAGGTAAGCAAAGGTATTAATAAGCAGGGGATTCTCCTAAGCATCTTTAAATGAAAATCAAACAGATTTAAAAATGCAAGTTGATAGTTGTGCTGTGAGCAGCTTCCTAGGTCTGAGCCATGGATAAAATGATGAAATAAAAGAGTTCAGAATAAAAACAAATCTGGCCCAAAAGATATGGAATGAGGCCCACTACACATTGCTGTTATTTGCATACTACAAGGGAGAACTAATTTATGCAAAAGAGAGAGGAGGAGTGAAGAACTGTGTTTTCTGTACAGCAGTATGTTTTTCAGATACCCCAGTGATACCCCAGTGGGATTTTTGAATGTAGTGGGAGTTTGTTATCCTCAAATGAGGTTAGAGTTCATCCTTTGTTCTGGCAATAAATTACAGAAACTTGAAAATTAGAAGCTGTTTGGCATTTAAAGATTGAACAGCACCTTCAGGCAGACTTGAAGGTGCATCCAGGCAAACCTGTACTGCTCATGCAGCTCCCCTGGCAGCTGGTGTAGTTCCCAAAGAATGGAGAGCTAACCTGGGGAAGACCAGTAACAGCTTTTGCTGATGCTGTGAGCTGACCTTTCTCCCTGGAGCAGATGGATCCATGCCGGCACTGGGGAAGTGGTGGGGCTGATGTGGGACAGGGTAGCAAAAGGGACAGGGATCTACACATGCATTACAGACAAAGGTCAAAGGGCTCAGGTGTCCCCTGATCCACCACCCCAGGGTTTTACCTCCATGGCATGGGTCCTTCTTTGGGTCCTCCTCCAGGGAGAGCTCTTTATGAGTTTATAGTAATGATTAAATAAATGGCTGCAGCTCCCTGTGTTGTTCAGGAGCAGCAGGAGAGGAGAAGCTTGGAGGCTCCATCGCAAAATTCCCTTGAGACTGAAGCCTCTTGAAACCAACATGACTTTTGACATGTTTCCTTTTGTTTGCATAAAATAGCTTTTCACAAACGCCAACACCATCAGTAAAAGAGGACGCCAATGATAACATCACTATATTCACCAGGATCTTGGACGGTCTGCTGGACGGCTACGACAACAGACTGCGCCCAGGGCTGGGAGGTAGGGTAGCGCGTTGGCTCGGCTGGTGTCCCGCTAGACAGGACTGTTGTCTACGTGATGCCCTCTCAAGTGGATACCTGCTCTTGGCCTTCACAAGGAACTTGTGTTTGATTAACTAAACCTAGTCCAGAAAGTAGATTTGTCTCCTAGCAAATGGGGCACAAGGAAAAGATTATTGAAAGTTGTTTTTTCAACTTGCAGTCACTCAGGTCATCTGAGGTTGGGTTAGGAGTGCATCTGTGATACATTTTTTTCTGTAATTGGATACGGTTTGGGTTTTTGTTTCTGGTACTTCCCAAGGTGAGCAAGGCATTAAGCGGGTTGCTGCTAAGTTGCCTTACTGGTCATCCTGTATAAAACTATGTTGGTAATGCATATCTATTTTAAAAACAGATCCACAAATCATCCATATTTAGACAAGTACAGCAAATCTGTATTGATATGTCTTTTTGATAACCTCTACAGCAGCTATTTTAAAACCATAGCATGTGAATAGTGGTTGCCATCCTAACCTTGTTGAGCCCTCCTTCAGCTCTCTTTCCCCCAGATTTCTCTCATTTTCTACCCATGTGTAAACCATCTGTTATGTTTCTTCCTGGCCCTTTTTTAATCTGGCTACCCCCTCCCCTTCCTCTTGTGAGACCAACACATTGCTTTCATCCCTTTCTCTCCTTCTCCTCTCACTTTACACAGAGATGCTTGAAAATAGGGCTTGATGCTTTTATCTTATATAACGAACTTCTGAAATTTCTGCCCTTAAATTAAATTAGACCTGGATTTGAAAACATGCCAGAAGGACTTAGAAACTTGAGGTAGAAATAATTTCACCTCACTTCGGACATCTCTGATAAATGTCTGAAATTGGGCAGATCACCCAAGCCAGCAGAGGGGAGTAGGTCCTTCAAAGATACACTTCCTCTCATCCTATGGTAGGTATTGAGTAAGTGCTGGCAGTGTGCGCTGACAGCCCAGAAAGCCAATCATATGCTGGGGTGGCCAGCAGGTTGAGGGGGGAGATTCTTCCCCCTGCTTTTGTGAGTACTGTGTCCGTCTCTGGAACCCCAGCATAAGAAGGACATGAACCTGTTGGAGCAAGTCCAGAGGGGACTACCAAGATGATGAGAGGGCTGGAGCACCTCTCCTGTGAAGACAGAAGGAGAGAGTTAGGATTCTTCAGCCTGGAGAAGAGAAAGCTCTGGGGAGACCCTATAGAGACCTTCCATAGCCTAAAGATGCTTAGAGGAAAGATGGGGAGGGACCCTTTATCAAAGAGTGCAGTGATAGGATGAGGGGTGATGGTTTTAAACTGGAAGAGGGTAAATTTAGATTAGGTATTAGGAAGAAATTCTTTACCTTGAGGGTGGTGAGGCACTGGAACAGGTTTCCCAGAGAAGCTGTGGATACCCTATCCCTGGAAGTGGTCAAGGCCAGGTTGGATGGGTCCTACAGCAACCTGGTGTAGTTGAAGGTGTCCCTGCCCATGACAGTCAAAACCTGTCAGTAAGAGGAAATGCACCTGTGAAGGGCCGGTTTCTTTCTGATTGTAAGAACAGAGCTTGGGCTCCCAAAGGTCAACAACTGCATTTGATCCAGGATGAAATGCCTCCTCACGCATGCTCTTCATTTCAAGCTTTTGGGGATTTTTGAGTCATTCAGAAATTAATAGAGAAATACATCACAAGTATGTATTTTCATTTTAAAGCAATTACTAATGCAGAGCGTGTATTTATTACAGAGAGAATAACTCAGGTGAAAACAGACATCTATGTTACCAGTTTTGGTCCTGTGTCAGACACAGAAATGGTAAGTTAGCATGTGGCTGTCAACTTGGTTGTATTTACTTTGTTGAAGCCATTTTTGGAACCATCGTTTCTGTTCAGATCCTGCAATACCTTGAGTGTTTCTTTGTGCCAGGAATACACCATTGATGTTTTTTTCCGACAAAGCTGGAAAGATGAAAGGCTGCGATTCAAAGGACCTATGCAACGCCTCCCTCTTAACAACCTGCTCGCCAGCAAGATTTGGACCCCGGACACTTTTTTTCACAATGGCAAGAAGTCTATTGCTCACAACATGACAACCCCAAACAAACTTCTGCGCCTGGAGGATGATGGCACTCTGCTGTACACCATGAGGTAACAGCCAGGATTGATTTCTTCTGATGCTGATTCCCAGATAACTCTACAATTACTTGTGGGGACCATCACTTTCTCCACTCCTAGTAGAGCCAGGCAACCAATCTTTCACACATATTTATGTGAATATCAAGAAAAATGGAAAACATAATTGCTGCCTACAAGTACCAATTAATTTGTAGCTTCTGAGTACTGCTAGTGCTTAAATATTTCTTTTGATTAAATGGAAAGCATATTCTCAACAGATTTGATGATTCAGTTCAGCTTTTTTATGACGATCTGTTCTCTCTTACTGTTTGTGTTTGCAGTTGTAGTGCAGACTGTAGGAGAACAGTATGCAAGACCAGAAATTGAGGCTTTGTTCTGGGGCAGTACATCTTGAACCTTTGGAGCTTTTGTTTTTTTGTTTTTTTTTTTAAATTAATTGGACTAATAGTGTTAAAAGGCAAATGATCATAGGGATAAAAGACGTAAGCTAGCAGCACTGTGAAGTTGCTTTAGCAAGTACTATCCTGAAAAAAAAGCTGGGACATTACATTACAGAGAAACAAATGGGTGTCTCAGATCTTCAGAGCTGTATTTCTCATCTTATTAGAGTATACTGCCAAGCATCATCATTGCATAACCTACACAGAAGATACAATATTGATGATTTTAGGTGCCTGAAATTCTTTTCAGGACAAATCTCATGTCAGTATATGGCAATTTGCTCATTAAAAGTAATTAGCCTGTAGTAATTAAGACTGCTGTCTATCTTCAACAAGGTTTTCTCCAAAACCATAGCTTGAAAAAGAGATAAAACGAAAAGCCTACCAAGCAACAAAGTGTTGTTCTGAGCTTTCCATATACAAGCCAAGAGTGGTGCCCGAGACCCAGCAAAGTGCTTGGGAGCCTGAGGCTGGGTGCTGAGATGACTGGGTTTTCAGCAGGCAGCCCCCAACCATGTGTGGGGAGCCAAGCTCTGGCTGGTGCAGTGTCCTGCTGTGGGGCCACGTGGTCCTGCATGCTGGGAGGGCAAGCCCCAAGTTCATCACAGGCCCAGTGGTTAAGACTTCCAGAGGCTCAAGGGAGTCATGCCTCTGTATACAGGCATGTGGGGCTTCCCAGGGTTTATTTCAGGTGTTTTAGAATTGTTTTATTTTTTTGGCCCTAGTCTTAAATCCCTTCTTCTGGAAGGAAAAGGATACAAGGTGTCTTTACGTATGTCCTTACAGCTTTAGACCATCCTAACTGTAACTGCATTAGCACTAAAAAGACTTAGACACGATAGAAGTCATGTTTAAAAGAAGAAAAAAAATCCTAATTTTCTCTTCTACTATGTGTATTGCTATTCTTACTAGCCCCAAATTAGTGACCACCACAATAATAAACAAAAAAAAAAAAAATTGAGGATACCCAGACACACTTAAAAGTCCAAATAGGTATCAGAGAAACTTCACAAAAAAGTTAGTAATGCTAGCCTTAAAAGCAGTCTCACTGCTGCCTGGACTACATAGAGAGATTGCTGCAGTGGCAATTCCCAGTTTTCTATGTAAATTACTTGTATAAATGAAGTCCAGATCAGACTCACATTCAGCCTGGAGCAAAACATTTGTGTGGCAGATTGCACAATTTCCATGCAAGCACTGTTTTTTGCAGTGCTAAAGAAAAGCAGTGAAGCCCTGATTCATGAGGTGAGGAGCTAAGCCACAACAGCTCGCAGAGTGAGACCTGGGTGAGCAAGACCTAGGAGAGCTCATCACTGAATCTCAGTTACTCTGTCGAGGTGCCTCTCTGGTGAAAATGGCACAGTATTGTCAGGTGTCACAGGTATTGAGGAAAAACTCAGCACATGCAGCTGGAGAAAAATATGGATTTGACACAGACTTTCTCACTGTCCCACTCAGCCCCTTTTCCCATGATTTTTTGGGATTGATCATTTTGTAGACTACAGAAAGAAATGGAATGCTTTTGTAACCTAAAAAACCATGCAACATAACTTTCTTTATTTTTTTTGTTAGAATATTGTCTGTGGAAATAAAATTTCTACTAACTGCTCCATATGTGATATGAAATAGAGCGCAAAGCTTTTAAAATAACTTGCTTTCCACTATTGCAAGTAATAACTTTAAAGTGTCTATGCTATTCTGCTTAAACATGAGTCAGGAGCCTGCTTTTGTAACATGCATGGAGCTGTGCTCCTTTAGAGCCAGCAGCTTTTCGTGAAGGGTATTTCAACAGCATGAGCCATGCTGTGCTGCAGGGTGGCTTGAGGATCCCATCCAGCCTGTTCAGAGGTGCCTGTGACATGCAGCGAGCCCCTTTAGCTGCCTTGGAGTGTCCTGACAAAGGTAACAGCTAGCAGAGTTACCTAGGATGGCTTTCCTTGAGAAGATAGACAGCACTGGCTTTCTTGGGGAGAGAGCTGCTTGTGTCAGTGGTAGTGCGCTGTGGAGGTACTGGGTCTCAACTGAGGCTTGAGCCCCAGTTCCTGTAGCTCCCGTCAGGCTTACTCAGTTCTCAGGATCCAGGGATGCGTAGACAACCCTCTGTTAGCTCTGCATTCTCCTCGTTTCCAAGGAGGAATTGCGAGCTTCCCAGACTGTACGTAGGAGTATTCTGTGTGGGGAGGATTGGACCCTCTGTCATTGACAGAGATGCCTGAATTGCTTTTGCAACCTCGCATCTGGCTGCCTGAAGGAAGGGAAGGAAAGCAGCCAAGCCGGTGCTGACCTTCCATCCTATTTCACTTCCAAATATACCAAGTATGAGCAGCTGAGCAAAATTCCAGCTTTAGCACTTGTCAGGACATACGTTTTCATGACACACGTGTTTGCTTATAAAGAAAAATGTACTCTTCGCATATTGCATTTGATGGTATGTTGTCTAGGTCAGAAGTTGATGGGATGTGTGTTGCTAGGGAAATCTGATAAATGGGCTTCTGTGTATGTGCAGCATTACAGCCCTTCTGCGTGAAAACAGGAACACGACATGTCCTCTAGACAGATTTCATTGGCAGCAACATTCTCTCTTGTCTTTCACTTGGGAGGACCTATTAGTTTTATTTCGCTAATGTGATTTACAAATGATGCGCAGCTGAATGAAATGCTGCAAATTCTGTTTCTGCCCCTAGAGGGGAGCATTGTCTGTAGCTCCACTCTTAAATTTTTTACTATTTTTTTTTTTTTTTTTTAGTAAGAGCACTGGTATAAAAAGCACTAGAAAATATACTTCATATTTCACTAATATGTATAGAAAATAACTTTGTGAATGGAGGCAAATATTAGATTCTTTAATTAAAAAAACTGAAAATATATTTAACTTACCTAATCTGAGAAATAAATATTGTAAAAAGTATAAAATTCATTTATACCATGAAGCTATTCTAAAAATTTGAACAGTGATTTAAGCATCATTTTCAGGCTAAGAAGAGAACCATCATGTTTCAATGAGCTGCATTTTTTTTGCTCAGTGGGAATTGGCTGTAAAGAGAGAAGCTTTGATACACTTTGCTGTAGAATGCCAGAAAAAAATGCTGTGAAGAAGCCAAAAAATTGTATGAAGTAGAGCACATTCACTAGAGCTAAACTTTTGGACCATGAATTAACTTTTCAGCAGTAGCTTTTGGGCATTTTTAAATTGTTCTCTCTCAGCATGTAGATAGTGAAACATCTCTCTTGTGTCATCACAAGGACACTTCGTAGAGCCCCATTCTCACTGTCAATTTGAAAGGACCCCAAACCCCATTTTTTACCTCTGGGACTTCCACATACCTGATATAATCTGGTGTTTTAAATAGAACATAGTCATATATCTGAGGAGTGCACAGACAGATTTTTTCCCACATTATGGTGACTGAAGGTTGCCAGAGATCCTCAGAGAATTTACAGTAAAATCTGTCCCAATAATTTGCATATGAATAATTTACCAGCTGGAGGATGCAGACGTTTCTTTAGTATGGTGTTAAAAAACTCAAAAATTTTTAGTTCCCCCCTGAAATACTGTTATCTTTACAGCTCCAGCAAGATATTTACATCCCAGCAATGTGTAGGGTGGGTATCCACTTGATGGCAGCATAACCTCAGTGCTTGCTCTGCTGTAGTGCACACACAGGCTTACCTAGGCTGAAAATATTGGTTCTTGCATTAGAACTCAGCGATAAAATTGTATGTGCAAGTGAACGCATGTCCTGGGTGCATGTTAGCACAAAGTCTGCTCTTCCATGAAGGACTTGGATTAGCAACCTAACCATTTTATGCTGTAGAGCTATTGATCATAAAACCAGTTGACCAGAAGATACTGCTTTCAAGATTTCCAATGGGAAAGACAGCTTTTGTTTGTTTGTTTGTTTGTTTCTTTCTTTCTTTCTTCTGTAAGGGAAAATTATTCTATGAAAAATGTGTGGGTTCTCAAGCTCTGACTTTGCCAGAAGGCTGCTTTTCCCGGACATAGGTTTGCTAGTGTGCCCCTGAGCGACAAGTGACCAGCAAATCTATGATTTAAAATGAATCCGTAGTTTTCCATCAGCCAGACATCTAGATGGGAACATTTCTGTTCAGTTTGAATGCATTTTTTCTTATTTCATAGGAAAGATTTCATTTATACATCCATTTATTTTTACAGAAAGGGATCTGTCAATGCTTTTTAGACATTGTATAAATATTACAAAACTAATTAGAAGCTATGAAGACGCAGAAATATGCATTTCTCTTCTCTGTGTTAAACTTGCTGCATTTTCTTTCATATTAAAGCTTCAAACTGCCTGAAGCTGGAAGAAAAAAAAGTAATTTCTTTACATTGAGCTGAATCTTGCAGAGTGATGAAAAGCTGCCGTGGTGGCAAGGACTCTCAGCTGCTTTTCATCAATTCAGATTTTGACAGAGCAAGAGAAAATAGGGATATTTGAAGTGAAGGGCCCTTCCCTGAGGATAGCAGCAGGATTCTTGTTTAAACACCAAGTCTCTTGGTTCCCATCGCTCTGTTTTGGTTGCACATTGCCCCATTTCTCAAAAGTTGTCATTCAAGGAACCAAGATTTGTTGTTTTGAAAAATCCAGGGCTGGATTACCCACAGGGAGAGAAAGGCATTAGAGGAGACTGTGGTGTAATGCATTCAAAACAGGTAATTATGACCTGTCCAAATATAGTCCCTATGCAGAGTGTGTGACAATGGCCTATTCTGCTGGCAATAAAAGTGGGCAGAGCCCCGCGGAGATCTCCATCACAGAGATGGGAATTCACACAGCAAGGGCAGAATTGATTAAAAGACAAAACCCAAACCAGAACCAGCCTGTCCTTGGATGAGGGGGATGCTCGCGTGGATTTTGAGGGGCTACAAAAGGTACAACTTTAGTTCCAGGTCTGCACTGAGCTCAGAGGCAGACCCAGCTTTCCTTTTGGGTTAGCTGGTACAATTTCTGCTGGATTACTTTGTGTTCCCCCTGCTTTATAGGCACAAATCAGCAGGGCTGACCTGATGTGCTGGGTATGCATGGATGGGGTGACTGAACAGAAACTGAAGTGAAGCAGTGGCCTGATAGGTGCCTCCCAAGTACCTAGGGAAAGCCCAGCTGCTTTGGTGGCTCTGTCCAATCTGCTTCTGAAGCTGAGGGCTTGGAAAGTACCTGGTAGATGCTGAAGAATTGTTATGGCTCTGCCATCTTTTTTTATTGTCTAGGGAGGATAACATTACAGTGGACTCCCTGGTCATTTCACTTGGACTGAAGTTAGAATCTTCATTTGCCTAATCAGAAATACCAACCTCTGAAATACATTATATTTGTGCTGAAACATCCGACTGCCAATGAGAAATCTAAAATACACGGTGGTGGAATGCACCAGGCAGGATGGGTGGGATTCACCTAATTCCATTCATCTGTAATGCTGGTGACTGCAGCTGAGCCTCTTGGCTCAGATTTGCTCCGAATGCAGTAGAGAGAATTTCTTACAGATAGAAGTCTACATTATTTCAGATGTCTACTTTAGTAGTGAAGTGAAAAGATGCTTATTTCTCTCCACTCTCACTTTAGGATTTGTTTTGTCTTTTGGTTTTTTTTTCCACCATGGCTGAAAAAGGAGTATAGCATAACTGATATCTTTGTTTAGTCACGAGTCCCATCTTAGTTATTTTCTTTGGTGTTTCCCACCCCCATACTCGTGTAGCCTGGAAATGGGTAGTGTGCCAGCAACCTAAAGCTATGGGATATTCTGGCTAGCAGCTGGTCCTGTAGCTGTTTTGTGGAGGACTCTCCATGCAACATAAAGCCCAAGGTTGTGCAAGTGTAGCCACATCTGAACACACATAAATTTTGTTCAGTCCTCTGCTTTTGTCTAGGTGGGTATAGGAGGGAATATAGTGGTCCTTAGGAGGAGCTCAGGAAACAAATATCACTAGGACATTCGGCCTTTCCTTCTCTGAGGTTGAACTATAACATACAGGTGATTATGCTGTAGCAGATGCTTGCACTGGTGGTGGTATAAATAGCAAACAGATGGTAAATCAAGGCCTGTTTGATGACTATTTATGGTGTTAAACAGCTGAAGAATCATAGGGCTTGTTCCCTGGAGCAGTGAACACCCACAGTCTGACCCTTTACCTGGCCTTTCATGGTTGTATTGATCAGGAGCATATAGCATTGCAGAAGCAAGACAAAAAAAACCCCAGATAATTATGTCCTGCCTGGATGGCTGAACAACCTTCTTCATGTACTGATAAGGTACATACACATTGGGATATGCACGTTTCCCTGTGAAAGACCCTGTCATCCCAATCGCTTGCTGCTTCCCTCTTTTGCAGAGGTGTGGGGAGCATTAATGTTACACAGAAGGAAGGAGATTATGATGACAAGTGACCTTGGAGGTGGACCTGAGATGGATAAGAGGAGGCTGGGGTTAAATGCAGGTGGTTGAAAAGAAACTGTGATGAGGTGTTTTTGAGCTCTAGGTCTGAACTGTGGAAAATAACCAAAGATTTAAGCTGTATATTTTGGGTTGCCAGACTGTAATCCTTCCTACCTACCCTGCCATGTCTGTGTATCCCAGTCTAGATGTAAGAGAGCCCAAATAGGCTCATACTGCCCATCTGATGTCTGCCTCTCCTCTTCCTCCTCCTTCTCCCACCCTTACTTTCTAAATCCAGCTAATTATTTTCAGTAGAAAATACTTCATGTTGTTTTTGCCTGTCCATAGAAATATAAAGGGTGTGTGAACTGGGAGAAAGCAATAGGATGTCTGTGCAGCAAGGTAGCCTTCATCCACGGGGGAGCACATGCCATACTGACAAGCAGAAATGGAAAAACGAAAATCCTTTTGGTCAGTCAGAAAATCTGCACTGATCAAATTGCCTAGCAGGCGATACCAAAACTGGAGGATGATTGCACTGTGTCCATCACAGTGCTTAGCCTTCGTCATGGAGGGTGCTTTCTGTGCTCTCTTCCTTCTCCCGTACTTGGGTTTTCTTCCACTGGAAGCAAAGATCGGATGTGCAGTTGGCTGGCACCAGGAATTGCTGTTGCTGGCTGGTTCTGCCAGGAACTGGGACTGGCCTCTCTTGAGAGCCAAAAAGAAGTTCATAGTTCAGTCTTGCACAGCACTTCAAGAACAACTGTACTTACTGCAGTTAGCTCTTTGTTGAACATGCTGTCAAAAAGCCATGCAGATAAGGAGATTGTTGTCAAAACCTGCAGCATGTGCAGACTCAGGGAAGGTGTGGCATGGCATAGTGAAGTGTGGGCTGGTTGAGATGTTTCCCATTTCACCTGCATCAACAACTGCTTCAGCTTCTCAGCGTTGCTAGCACTAGTTAGATTTTTTGGTTTTAATTCAAGAATTCACTAAAAAACAAAGCTACTGCAGAGGAGAAGTTTGGAAGCCTTCCTCATGGAGTGCCAAAAGGGAATTCATCACGGGAAAGGGATCATCAGGAAGAGAAAACCTGGAGAGGTTTTTAAATGAAACTATCAAGTAGATGGGTGTGATATTGTGCTAGAGCATTCAGAGCTGCATGGCCATATTGATCTTGATAAAGTTTCTTTAGGAAAATAAAGTTTGTAGGAAGAGAACCTAAAGAAGGAATTGTCTATCAAAAAGTTTGGGTTTTTTATTACACCAGTTAGTTTGGTAAAAAACAGAGCTTCTTCCAGCAAGTCCTACCTTGTTTATGGACTTGCTTTGATAACTTGCATGGCAAGGTTGAATAAGCATAAACTCAGTGCTTCATCCACTGGTTTTATACACTTTAAAGAAGTACTATAGAATGAAAGGTATTACCTCTACTATAAATGTCTGCTTTGCAATTCTTTCTATAACCTCCCAAATCCATATCATATAATTTGTGTGTCCTGTTGGTTATTTCTTTGCCTTTTTCTGTTTTAAGTCTGTCTAGAGGCTGAACATCTCCCCTGCCCCTGACTAAGGGTATGCTCTGGGTATGTCAAGGTACTCCACATGCAGGGAGGTCATTCCTATAGTGGCACAGCTTTTGAGATCAATTCTGTCCACCTCAGATCATCTCAGGATAACTTAGTCTTCAGCGCAGTTAATCTAGGCAATTAAAGTCTTGTTTTCTCACTTCAGCAGAAGCTATGCTAAGGATTTTGTTTGCTTAAAATGAGTTTTGCTGTCAAGTACACCATGCATCTGAATTATGTATTCACAGCTCCCAAAAGCATCAATAACTGGAGCTCTTAGTCTTCCATAGTCTCTTCCCTGTAGCATTTTAAAGGGCATTTCAGTGTCATGTAAAGATAGTACATCTCAGCATCATGGGAAAGTTGGGACATGGTCATATTCTTGGCAGAGTGGTTATGAAGGAAAAATAGGCTCAGACAGAAATTTATGCAAACCACATCACTTTAGTCTTAGCTTTACTTTCTGTTCTCTGTTGACTTTATATGGTGTATTCCAAGGAAATGAGTGTTCATAAGTATGAAGCAGTGGTGAACTGCCTCCACATCACATGTGAATATGCAGATCAAGGCCCTGAATCTGTATTTTGGCCTCCTTTCCAACACAGTGGTGGAAATTCATGAGCAAAGCAGTGTTTCAGTTACTGAGAAGAGTCACTTCTCTCCTCCTGACGTAGGCTGCAGACAATCACCCAGCCAGGGGCAGGTTTCAGGGTGACTCTTACAGCCATTTGTACCAAGAGTGAACATCTGTCCACACTTCTGTGTGGTATTCTCTAACCCTCTACCACCAGCAGGGTTTGTTAGGACTGCATGGTGAGTGCTTCAGAACCAATACAGGTCTTCATATTTACATATATGTGTGTGTGTGTGTGTGTGTGCCTGCTTACATTGGCACATATTGCATTTACTTAAGGAACACAGGGAAACATCAGTTCCCTGGACTATACACTTACTGTGCTGGGGCCTGAAACAAGTCTTGCTTTAAAACCCTTTGAAAAAATTAAAGTTTGGTCATTGAAGTGTTCCCAAGACATCACAATGGGAGAACAGCTGAATAGTTGTGTCATCAGTCAAGGTCAAATGAGTAATTTCACAAACCTAACTTTGTGTTCAGTTTGAAAAAAACAACCCAAACCATCAACTGTGTTATTCTCCTGTCCCCATGTGTCAATGTGCATACTGGAGATACCACAAGGGCTCAAATTGCTGTGCCGAGGTCCTGCTGGAGCAGGTACCCAGGGAAGCTTCTCCTGGAGCTGGCTCCTGAAAAGAGCCTGACCCAGCCCTGAAGTCTCCCATCTCAGGGAGCCAGCAAGCCCACTGGAGTGGGATATAGCCTGGCTAAAGGCTGGATCCACTTAAGTCTTTTTTGGCATGTTAGGGAGATAGGTTGAGGTAGGTTTAAGATGAATTTCAGGCAAATATTTTGCCTTTTATTAAGAAAAAAAGGAAAATAGCTTGTTTCCTGCTGGGAAGGGCACTTGGGCTCACTTGAACCCCATAGCAGGTGCTGGTTGCTAGCACAGGTACCTGGTGTCTCTTGGCACAGCATTTAAATGCTCCCTTTAAACAGGAGTAAGGGTGGTGCACAGAAATAAACAACCAAGAAGATGGAGCTGGTTTGGGGATTAGGGCAGATAGGCAATAAAGCTTTGTATTTCTCTGGCCATAGTGCCTTAACACCAACAAAAGTTTCCCTGTGGTCTCTTCATCAGTAACTCTTATTATTCAACATTTATCTTGAATTAAGTTCTCCCAAAAGCCACTGGTGACTCTGCCTTTCTGCTCTCCTCTCAGTCTAGAGCTCTCTGTTTTAATTTATTTTCATATTAAAGTTAGTAGCTGATAAGACAGAGCAAGTTTTGCAGCTGTCTCTGAGCTCCCTGGGACAGTGACTGCCCTCACCTCCTGCCTGGCAGCAGATTATATGTCAGAAAGTGTTTTCTGCACTTAGAGGGTAGGAGAAAGATGCTCAGTGCCCCCACTCTTTTCCCACAAGTAGGTGCAGATGCTCCTTGCATTGTGGAGATCACAGGAACAGCTGGGGGGTCCCTGCAGTGCCTAAAACACGGTCTTGCAGGACAGGGTGCCTTCTGTCTTGGGGATTTCTACTGAAGGTTTCTCACCTCACCTTGAAGCACACTTACTCCAAATGTCTGCCTCCCTAGTATCTGAATTTATTTCCTTGCCACATGCTTGACTTTAACACCGCCTTCTTTTCCTTCTTGCTAAAAGGAACAATTTCTTGAAAACATTGTCATGCTTAATTCCCCAGTGAAAATGGTTGAAGGTGACTTTTCTGAAGTGAACAAGTCTTGCTGCTTGAATTGTGTTTTTCTTAGATGGATATTTGCTTATGTGTCTTGAAACAGAACGTCAGTAATCACTTTATGTTCTTAAAGTAAAAGCTCTACATAATGAAGCTTTGATAAAGCTTTCATTTACAATTATAGGTGATACATTAAATAATTTGTCTACTTAACATTCTTTTTTTAGGGTAGTTAAGGTACACAATAGCATTTTGTTGGTTGATTAACACTTGGATAGCTGTGTTAGTTTTTGGAGCATTATGAAAACAAAATTTTCTCATTAATAAACTGGCAACTGTAATCAGGATTTGTTACTTTTTTTAGGTGAATACTGGCCCCATTCAAGTCAGGTAGAATTTTACCATTATCTTCAATAAAATCAGAGTTTCATCCTCCTGTTGCAAAGGACCCTTAACAGCCTCTTATAATCTTGTCATAGACTCTGTTTGAGTGAAACTAATCCCACAGGGCTTTTATTAAGGCAGAATGATGGTGGAGGAGGGAAGCTTTCAAATGCTTCTGTTGGAAAGAACTGCCTTTTGAGAAATGTGTGTGCTGTGACAGAAAAATCCTGATTTGGGGACTGTCTCTAGCTCAGGTAACTGTGCTGCACTGGGCATAGCAAGATCATTCTGGACTCACCATATTAAAAGGATTAGGCAAAGACTGTTTCATGTATGCATGCCCAGGCATCCTTTCTCTTCTTTTAAGTAAATGCTAACTGGGAGTAATTTTGTTGTAATCACAGAATATGCTGAGTTGGAAGGGACCCACAAGGATCATCAAGTCCAGCTCTGAGTCCCTGCATGGGACTGTCCCCAAGAGTCACATCATGGGCCTGAGAGCATTGTCCAAGTGCTTCTTGAACTCTGCCAGGCTTGGTGCTGTGACCATTTCCATGGAGAGCCTGTTCCAGTGCCCAAACACCCTCTGGGTGAAGAGCCTTTTTCTAATATACAACCTAAACCTCCCCTGACACAACTTCTGGCCATTCCCTGGATCCTGCCACTGGTCACCACAGAAGAGATCAGTGCCTGCCCCTCCTCTTCCCCTCGTGAGGAAATTGTAACTGCACTGAGGTCTCCTCTTAGCTGCTCCTCACACGGCTTTCCCTCCAGGCCCTTCACCATCTCCATAGCCCTCCTTTTGATGCTCTCTAATAGTTTAATGTCTTTCTTCTATTGTGGCACCCAAACCTGCACACAGTATTCAAGCTATTGCCACCCCAGAGCAGAGCAGAGCAGAGCAGGACAATCCCCTCCCTTGCCCAGCTGGTGATGCTGTGCCTGATGCCCCCAGGACAGGGTTGGCTGCCAGGGCACTGCTGGCTCATGTTCAGCTTGTCACTGACCAGGCCCCAGGGGCCTTTCCACGGAGCTGCTCTCCAACCTCTCATTACCCAGTCTGTCTGTACCCCCAGGGCTGCCCCATCCCAGGTGCAAAGTCCAGGACTTTCCCTTTTTGAACTTCATACTGTTGGTGATTGCCCACCCCCTTGTCAAGGTCTCTCTGCAAGGCCTCCTTGCCTTCCAGGGAGGCAACAGCTGCTCCCAGTTTTGTATCGTTTGTGAACCTGCTTAGTATCCCTTCCAGTCATTCATCCAAGCCATTCATGAAGATGCTGAAGAGCACAGGACCTAAGATGGAGCCTTGTGGAACCCTACCAGTGACAGGTCGCCAGTCCGATGTCACCCCACTTACTGTAACCCTTTATGCCTGACCTGCGAGCCAGTTGCTCACCCATTCCATTATGTGTTTTTGTAAGTGTGTNCTTCATACTGTTGGTGATTGCCCACCCCCTTGTCAAGGTCTCTCTGCAAGGCCTCCTTGCCTTCCAGGGAGGCAACAGCTGCTCCCAGTTTTGTATCGTTTGTGAACCTGCTTAGTATCCCTTCCAGTCATTCATCCAAGCCATTCATGAAGATGCTGAAGAGCACAGGACCTAAGATGGAGCCTTGTGGAACCCTACCAGTGACAGGTCGCCAGTCCGATGTCACCCCACTTACTGTACCCCTTTATGCCTGACCTGCGAGCCAGTTGCTCACCCATTCCATTATGTGTTTATGTAAGTGCGTGCTGGATCTTTTTTCCAGAAGGATACTGTGAGAGGCAGTAGCAAAAGCTTTATGGAAATCTGAAAAGATTACATTAGCTGGCTTCTCTTGATCAACTAGATGATCAATGACCTTGTCATTTAAGAAAATCGGGTTTGATAGGTACGAAGCCTTGCTGGCTGTGACCAAGGACTGCATAATAATGAGCTATGTAAACTAGAGTATACAAAGGGACCTAAACTTTATTACAGTGTTAAAAGCCAAAGTGTGCAAATATCACTGCAGGTGATATTTGAAGGAGTAAACCCACACATCAATTTCTTTGTGACTCCTGGAACTATGATCTGAATATATAGTTTGTACCTTGCATCTCAGAGCAAATCTGTATGCAACGACCCATGCTTCCAGCCCCCAGAGTGTAGATGTCTGCTGTGCTGCTTTCATTTCTGTATGCATAGAAAATCCAGTCTGTTTGAACCAGGAGTCAGTTGATTGACTTTGTTTTTCAGGTCCTCACACAGTTATGAAAACCAGTTCCTGTTGGCCACAGAGCACCTACAGAAATTCAGGGTGGTGACATTTGTGCTGTGTATCAGAACTCACAGTGAGGTTTTCTTACAAGTTTTCTGTCAAGTTTTTTGTCACACTGGCCATTATAAGACACTTGAAAAGCCTCGGGTAATGCACACTTTTGTAAGAGGTTTCTAGGAGAGTGTTCACTGAGCACTTTAAAATCACCTAAGGGGCCCAACTACATAGTTCATTTTAATAGCATATAACAAATAGGTAGAGCTAGTTAATTTGTTCAAGATGGGCAGACTAGGAGTGGTCCTAGGATTGAGGCATGGGAAAAGGAAAGAAGCATGCAGATATCATTGATAGAGAGCAGAAGGAACTTTTTTATCCAAAGAATTTATGTTAATGAAAGGAAAGCCTATCCCCAAACACATTAACAGCCCCTGAACTTGGTTCTCCCTACCCCCAGGCTAGACCGAGAAGACTGAAGGAGGCATCACCCTTTTAAGGGATATTCTGCCTTTGCTGGATGAGGAATTCAGAGGGGACAGAGGAGTAGCCCTGGTACCACAGGAGTCTTTGTGGCTTCTGAGTCAGGTAGTGGCAGCCAGATGCCCTCCAGCCTTATCTGCTACCCTTTTATTTAAGACAGGCAAAAACAGTTTCTGGAGGGAGGGACTTAATTAAATTCCACTAGGTCACAGTCTCTGTGCAACTCATCTTCACTTCTCTTCCCCATTTGTAGTTGATGAATGTCTACAACCTTCCTCATTACACACAAGGGTTATTTCCAGAGGTGCAGTCAGCAGGATAAAATTCATAGGGGACAGCAAGATGAAACAGAAGGTCTTGTGCATAATTCTGCACTGAATATTCCTTCACTTCCTGATTCTACACCTGCTGTCTTTGTAAGATAGATATAGGCATCCCCTTCTTCAGTGTTTGCAGATGACAAGTGTGTATATTAAAATGTTGTCAAGCTGCAGCTTTGAAATGACATGCTTAAACTGTTGGTAGACAAAGAGACAGGAGATGGGCTGCAGCAAAACACACCAGCTTTCTTATGGGCTCTTGGGGCAAGGTTTCTGAATTTATTAAGAAAATTAAATTTGCAGTGCTTAACATGAAAAATATAATGATGCATTGGAGGGATGGAAGCCTTGCTTGCAAGTCCCCATCAGAGTGTTTTTTGTGAAAAGAATGGAAGTTCTGGCCAGGATGCTACTAGAACCAGCCTGTTAAATTCATCCACACACCACTCTTGGTAACTTTGGCTTTGCTGGCTTTGGTGCTCAAGGACAGTCTCCGCTGCAGACAACTCCATATCTGAGTAATCTTAAAATCTCTTTTACAAAAATAAAGCTCAAGAACAATTTTGCTTAAGTGCAGGTATCTCAGGCCTCAGTAATTTCTTTTCTATATTTTAGCCTCCTGTCTCTTCTTACCAAATGGTACATTATCTCTGTTCTGAACTGGATTTCTTTTTCTTTTGCTTCCTATGGTGTATTATCTTTACATTTTCTATTACTGTGTGCAGTTTGCCTTTTCCCCTTCCAGTTTCCCAGCTCATCCTCAGAATATGATCTCTAGCCGGTGGTACTGTTGCATTTTTCTGTGCTTATTTTGCCATTTCCAACCATTAGTACAGCTCCAGCATTTCTGTGGGTTAGCAGAGTAGAGATGTTTCCCCCAGTTTATTGTCAGTGTAACTGTAATGCCCTGGCAAGGCATCACTGTGTTGTATGGAACTGGACTGGCTGAACACTGTGCCATCTGTACACAGACAGATTGTTACCCCTTACAATCCCTTTGGATTCTTGTGGCACTCTGGAGTGCTGATAGGAAGTGGTGACTATATATAGCTGGTATATATTGCTCTGTGTTGCTGTTGTGATAGGAGAGTGTACTTTTGCATTCTGGTAATAGGGTGTTGTGGATTTCTTGGCAGATTTTTACTCCCCAGGCAACAGCTTGGTTAGGAATCAGGCTGCCCTGCAGCAGAGCCCTGTGTTACCCCAGCACCAGGCAGTCTATAAAGCTTTGGATGTCTCTGGGCTGTTGCTTCTGAGGTGGAATAACAGCATAAAATGAGAAAGCCATAAAGATATTCATAATGCAAAATGAGATTTTCATGCTCACTATACTGAGCAAATTATCTATATTATGCAAGTATCAAAATGGCATAAACAAAACATATACTCCTGGTGCTAGAAGCAAGTTTTGGCTCTCTTGAGATATTTGATGTATTTGATGCATTTGATATCAGTATAACTGATACTACACTGCTCTGAAATTTACCTCACACTTTTTTTAGTGTTCAGCTTGATCTGTCAATAATGCAGAACATCCATGGGACACATCTGTATTTGCCTAAGGGTTTTTCCCTTCCTACCCCTATGTCCATTCTAGATGAAGTATTTCCATATAGTGGCTGGGGAGTCCAGGATAGATTTGCTTCCCTAGGCTGTATGCTGGGGAAGATGACCCTTTTGTTTCTTCCTGACAAGACACCCAGGTAACTCATAGTGTGTTGAACTGAAATGGACTACCCCGATACCACGGGATTTCCACAGAATCTAACTATAGTGCTATGTAAAGTGATGCATATATGTCCGTGACTATATATAACTTTATACATAGCTATAATTACTTATATACTTTTATTTATAAATATTTACATTGGGGATTTAAATAGTTACATCTATATATAAAGTCAATTATTCTTTATGTCTGTAGCAGTGCTATACCCAGAAGTCAAATTCGTAGCCCAGCTGTATGTACAGAGAGGAGATAAGTATAAAGTATATGGCAGAATCTCCATCACAGAAGTTGCTCCACGTACTAATAAGAAAGAATGATCTTACTGGGACAGCTTACATAAATAAAATCATTTCATGTGTCTCAGGGTTACTAGATAAGGCCTAGGGCATGCACACAGAGTGGTCTTCCTGGCTTATCTCCCATTCAGTTTAACAGAGGGTTGCAGTTTAACAGCAGGAGCAAGGAGCCTTCGGGAAAAGTGTGCTTATGTCAGCATTCATGTATTGCAGTGAAGGGCCTGAAGGGAAGGCACAGGGAGAAAAAAAATGACGTGTTTTCTTTTTACTCCCCCACAGACTGACCATCTCTGCTGAATGTCCCATGCAGCTTGAAGATTTCCCCATGGATGCACATGCTTGCCCATTAAAATTTGGAAGCTGTAAGTTGTCTTCTGGAATAACAACTAGAAAAATACCCTGTTTTCTGGCTAGAGTCTCATACAGATCTTTCACCCTCCCCCCCAGCCCTCCTGTTTTAACATGGTTCTTTAGCATCCCCATTTTGCCCCCCTTGGTGCTACCCTGCTGCTCCTTTTCTATGACTATGCTCTATCTGGGCCTGCTGCTTTTCAACTCATGCCTGCATACTCCATGATAAATGATGAGTTGATGGGTGATATGTCGTATATCCACATCAAGTGTAACAGCCACTGTTAGATGGAGTTCTAGATGCAGACAGCTAAATTGATAACTTGGTTTTACATTGGTAGTAAAACGGAGCTTTCACTGGACTGATCAGATTGATGTGCAGTTATTACGGTATTTACATGAATCAGACTGCAGTGCAATATCTGCATCGCATATATTAAAAGAGATCTAGAATATTAAAAGAGGAAATATCTTTCCATTTGGCTTTAATAAATCCAGTCCTATATCCTGTTACAGGATGTTTCATACACATGTATTTGTATATATGCACACATTATTTTAAACTGTATGCTGAACGATGATTTTTCCTCAATTCCAAGCCTCTAATCCACCATACTGCTGCCTTGCCAGAAGCTTACTTTAAAAATAACCCCAGGGAATCAGATGGTTATATTTAAAAACAAAGCTCTTAATTAAAGTACAAATGAGGCTACTACAGTAGACTTTTTTAAAATTTATTTTGGTAACCAAATCAGAGTTTCCAGGTGCAATCATTGTCTCTGAAGACTTTTGATAATTACCAGGTAAAGCATTTTGCTAGCCCCTGAAACCACCTAACTTCAGCATTTTGCAATGTTTTTCAGCCGTATCAATTTAGAGTCACTAATCCTAGCAAGATTAAGCTTTGCCTTTATCGTCTGTATTTGCCCTGATTTAATACTGACTATACATTGTCTTCTAGTGATCATACTAAGAAGTAAAAACACTGTTTACAGTAACTATTACCACATTACCACACTTAAGATGAACTGATTTTCCTTCCCTCTTCCAGTTCAGATAGACTCTGTTTCATCTGAATAGCCACCACTACAAGGTCAATGCAGGTTCAAGTGTGTTCATTGACTTCAGCAGCATTAATTTACAGCAAAGCCTGTAAATCTGAAGGTCCATACACCTTTCCAATAAACTTTTTTAAAAAAAGTGTATGCAAATTACCAATTTAATTCCAAACTTAAAAATGGGAGAACATCTCACAGGAAACTGCAATTGTTTATATACAAGGTTAAAAAAAGCCACTGGAAAAAATTAATAAGAAAAAGAAAAATAAATTATCCTTCCCGGTATTACATATCCATTGCTGTTTCAATAGATGAAGTTACATCTTTTGGTCTCTAGTCTAGGCTACAGAACTGGGATGTTGCATAGTTTTATGAAATCTTGCAAAATATGCAGTTTAATACTAAAAGATTAATATTTAAACAAAGAGCCTGATGTGGCATAGATCTGAAGTTCAACCTTAAAGCTAAATTGATGTTTCCATGTATTAGTAAATCAGGCGCAGTAAGGTACATGTTCTAACTCTCCACATGGTAAGACAAAATAAAAAAAGCACCACAATGAAACGTGAGTGTATGAGATAACATTACAAGATAAGCTACAGATGCTTAGAAGGAGTGCCCAGTAATCTGTCTGAACACAATTATATGTTCTGCCTGTGCCAAATGTGTTACATATTAATCACCTCTTAGCACACAGGTAATTTTAATCTGTGTCAAAACCAGCACTAAGGAGTTATATATTAGGCCTTTGAGGGGTGAATACAGTTTTAGTTTATGCTCTTGCCATGCTCAGAATAAAATCCTAGAATACATTTATAAGATATTACAAGTCACCTTTATGTTCTTTCACAGTGTGTAGACATGGAACCATGTGGTCCGTGCTAGCCACACCAGTGGCCTCTACAATTCATAAACATATAGGAACAAGCTATATAGAGTCTTTCAGCCTTGGGAATATCTGTATTACTGATCTGACAGATCACTAGTAATTTATTGGGATTTAATACATATGTTTGTACAAGTAGCAGCCAGCAAGTCAGGGTTTATTGAACTAGTCCTGGTATATTTTTGGAGAGGACAGTATTTATTCCGTTTACAGTAGTATGGGTTTGCATTGAGTCATCTTCAGGTTTGCAGCAGGGCAAAGCCTACAGGGGTGTATGATACATAAACACATACCCTTTCTACTTTAGTTTTTTTCACTGTCTTTCCCTAAAGGGGTTTTTTAAATGGTCTTCTTTCCAAAAAGGTTTTTGAAAAGCCTCAAGGAATAGCATCAAAGTAAATGTTAAACACATTATCAATGGAGCTGGGAGGGTGGAGAAGAAACTGGTGCAAACCAGTCTGAGGATGAAGAGAGCAGGGCAGCAAAATGAAAGAGCCAGAACACAGCAGATCAGCAGCAGAAAGGATGCTGAGAAGTGATCAGTGTTGCAGCAGAGGCAGGAGCAGGTTATTAATTTTCTGGCTGCACAAGCGTTCACTGTGTTTACTATAATTCAGCAAGCAAAAGGTAAAAAGTGCCTGATGTTTCCTTCATTATTAAAGAGAAGGAAAATTAACTTTTCTCACAGAAATAAAGGTAAATATTGAATTCTTACATCCCATTTGACTGGTTTCTTGCTACATTAAAATTGTGGGAGATTTTACAGGCCTAGGCAACATTATATGTAGAAACAGAATATTTTGTAGAAATAATTAAAAGCTAGGTTAAATACACAAAATGTGATAAAAGGTTACATGTGCGTGCCACCAGCCTAGATACTTGAGGGGCAGTTCAAATGACCTCTACAGAAGTGGTATTTTTTAACACTTTATGGCACCTCTTGAAAAGAACAGAAGTTCAGCAACAGCTCCTCATGAACTGAACAGAGCAGGTTTTAGTTGTCCTTCTCTTAAGTACAGCTCCCCAGTGCTCCAAGATGGCAAGATCAGGTAGGTCTACTCCAGGCAATATACCTATGCAGGTACTTTTCCAGTGGGATTTCATCCCTGCTAGGGGTCAGGACACCTGTAGAAATTATCCTGCAGAAGTCTCGTTTAGAGGGAATTGGGGATGATGCATGAGCACAGGCTTGGGGGTCTCTGCAGCAGGCTCTGCTCCCTTCAAATCCAGGGTACTCAATGGGGATGGATATGACAGTCTGTTCATTTCCTCGTGGTAACATGGGAAGGGTGCTGTTTTCTTCCATGGCCAAATTTAAAATAACTTTCCTTTGCAATTCTGGTGCTGACCTGTACTCTAAATAACTTTGCTGGTCAAACAGGATGTGATGAAAATTCCTGATGCCAGAAGCAGTTTCAGTAGGAGCACCTTAACCTAAGAAATTTGATCTTACCCCCAGGCTATTTCTGGTGTGGGGAGGAGGAATTTGATAAAATAGCAGGGACATGAAAACTTCCTAGATTTAATGTTTCACCTCTTCCACTGAAAGTCCCTAAGAATACATTAAGATTATAATTTGCTATGGTTTCCAAATGCCCATGTGTCACCAGGTAGGTAAGCATCGTTATCTCTAGGGCAGCTGAAACAGAGAAGTTAATTGACTTTCTGTAAGGTCACGCAGCAAATCAATGTCAGAAAAAGGATTAGACTCAACTTCTTTGGTTGGAGAGGCAGATGTCTAATCCACTAGACCATGAAGGCCTCTGTCCAGGCAACTGACTTAACTCTTAAATCTCATTTTACTCCTGTGTTAATTATATTGGTTTTACCTAGCTCACGGGGTTGCCCTGAAGATGAATTAGTTAATTGCTGTTAACTGACACTTTGACAATGTCCATTACTGTCAGGTGGAGTCTATTTATGACAACTGTCTCTTGAAGACACAGTGCCTGAATACATGGAGTTATCAGATCTTGTATTGTGGAATGGATAAATACATGCAGCAGCTGCCCACTAGTCACTCAGCAGCAAAAAAACCCACCACACTATTTTTAGAGTAAGGAGAAAGTTTAATGAATATTCTGAAAATAATGAGATCCCCAAGCTCACGAGCAGAGGAAAAACAGGTCTTGTGTTTATTCCTGATGAATTTTAAGTTGGCCATGAAGATGGTGAAGGTTGATCACTGTTGATCAACAAGGGAGCTTGCCAACTAACTGTTGGTGGGGAAACAATTTGTAGTGTCTGGAGATAGCAGCTAAAGTAGTTTATGTACATCTTCCTTTTTAACACCTCAAACTAAGTCACAGTATGACTTTTGATGAAGGAAAGTGCACAGGCTATTTCTGTAGCAGGAGATATGCTCAAATTATTTTCCTCTAATAAGCATGGTGAAGTCAGAGTAATGAAGAGACAGTAACTTCACCAGTATCCCAGGATATTACTGCAACACTGAACATTAGGGCACTCAGTGTTCACAAGCTATCCATTCACTTGTAGCCACTGAAAAACTTCTCCAAAAAAAAGCTATTTTAAGAAAATTTTCCTGATATTTCCTTATAATGCAGAGAAAGCACTGAGGTGAAGGCACCTACAAGGTTTTTCTTGATTTTCTGCTTTTCCCCATTAGCACATGCAATAGTTGCAGGAAAACTGCAAGTATGAAGGGAGAACTTCAAAACAGTGTCCTTCTAAACAGACTTTAATTCTTGTTTAGTAAAATGTGATAAAGAATGTATTCGGCCTCTCAAAACCTGTGTGTAAAAGTCCGGTATAAGAATATAATTAAATTAATAATAAATAAAGACAGATGTTAATTTCAAGAAACTTAAGTGGAAATGGCTCTTAGGAAGCTTTTCATAGGTTGCTCTCAGGAACAACTGGAACTGCAGTCTCATATGTAGAGGCAGAGCTTTTCTGTTACTTGTCCTGACAGCTGGACAGAAGAGGCTCCTTGAGTCTGTTCCTGAGAGCAGAGACAGGCAGCACAGCTTGTTGACTCTGCTGGGATGTGTTGGTACCTTCCTTATGAAAAGACACATGGAGAGAGCCAGGGAGGTCCTCTATGAAATGCTGAGCAGCCAACTTCAAGACTAAGTTGTGATTTTGAAGTTTAAGACAGAAGTCAGCTAATATAGAATTGATGGGTTTGATGATGTTCTGCTCACTAAGGTAATATCTTCTCTTTCATTTTCTTAAGGTTTATCACTGCTTCCTTGACACCCCTATTGCAATGGATATTGAATTACTAAAATAAGGTGAAGTTAGGTGAAGACAAAAACTAAGTATTTCTAAGACTTTTGAAATATTTTTCTTCTCTCTCTTTCCACTCTATATTACCACCAGCTACCAACCACCTTTTTAGTCAGCATACTTTTCCCCTAATTTTGAGCTGTTTAGAAGCTAGATCACCAGACACAATGAAAGGGAGGCTTGTGGCAGCATCAAAAAGGTGATGTAGACAACTACAACCTTTGTTGTTGTTTTAACCTAAGTATAACTAGCTCGTAAAGCACAGGCATCCAGCCTGAAATAATTTTCTGTATCACCCTTTGAATGGAGGAAGTAGAGACCACCTAATGTTATTACTGTTGTTTGCTTCTATTTTCCTTGGAATCATGGACAGATGACTTGTCATGGGACTGTGTTATTAAAAAAATTAAATTGTTTAGTGCAGAATGAGTACAGGATTTGACCCATATCAAAAACCTTGTATTGACAGCAAAGCTCTAGGGAATGGACAGGATGGATCTGTGACTATTTCAGATAAAAAAATATGGCCTAGTTAGTTGTCTTGAGTCCCTCTATGGCCATTGAAAGGAAATAGGTACTTCTGCAGTGAGGGTCATTAGAATTATTTTTGATACCTGCCTAAGGATGAGATGAATCATATTTTATAAGTTCCTATTTTTCTGCAGCACTACCTCAGATGTAGGTAAGTGTATTTTACCCTAGTCAGAGCAACTTAGAAGTCCATTTTTCTCTGCATTGCTAGCTCAGAAATACAAAACCATTTGTTCAGAAGAAACAGTCACTGCTGTAGATTAGTTAGGTGTTACATTATATTGGTGGTGAGCTTTTGTATCTCTCCTAGTGACTATTTTAGCTATTCCTGCTGGAAGTCCCATTTTTCAAAGATCTCTATGAAACAGTCAGTAGGGCTCTTCAGTATAAAGATCACTTTACCATTTTTGCAAGCATTTTGTATGAGCTGTGCTATTTCTTCTGCATTGAGTGCAGTGGGTTATTACAACAGACACTTAAGCCTTCTCACAGGTGTTGTAGCATAGCCTGTAGACATTTCAGATATGCATGTATAGCAATGTAACTTCTTTAGTCCACCATTTGGGGCAGTTAGTGCTGCCAGTACCTTCCATCCTTGCATTGAGTTCCACAGTCAGGGTGGAGCAATGCAGTCCAGAACACCCACAGGACAGGAAATTCATCAGGAATGTGTGTAAAGAGGACACTGTAATATTCAAGTATTCCCAAGCTCTAAGAAGATTTCTTAACAGGAATCTACTTAGAAATTTAGACACAGGGTTCTGGGCAGGGACCGTGTGGTGGGTTTCTGCAGCAGCTGTTGTTATGGGACCCCTGTCTGCATCAGAACTTGCAAATGAGTATGACCATAACTTATCACTTGTCTGGTAGGTCTGACATTGAAGTGTACTGTTTAGTTTGGCAAAAGGGAAAGGCCTCCCTAGAATGACCAGATGAGTCAGTTTTTCTTCACCCATTACAGTGACACACATCCAGGACTTCTTGGAAAAGGCTGGAGAAACTGCTAGTATATCCTTCAAGGACTTGCAGTCACTGTCACTATTTAACTTTCCGAAGACTTTTTCATATATACATGGTTATTGTATGTCTGCACTGAGATAATTTTTAAAACATATTAAAACGGCAGCCCAGCCCCCTGCCTGTGTGATGGCTTTCCTGCAGAACAGTGCCCAGCTCTGGGTCCGTCACCTCCTACTTGTGGTCACCCACGGCTTAGAAGCCAGTGAGTTTTTCCCTCTTAGGTTCATAACAGAGTGTGAAGGGGAGATCAGAAAGAACAAAAACTTTTGTTGTCTTCCCCATCTGTGTTGCAGCCCAGGCAGCAAACTCTGATGATGTGCAGTGGCTGAGGGCTGGCTCCCTACCAGCCCAGAGCTGTCTCCATGCAGGCAGGATCATCCTTAATGAAGCCCCCTTTTTTGGATGGGTAAGGAGTGCTTCCTGGGGGTGCCAGCAGCGGCTTTTGTAGCAGCTGCAAAGAGCCGCTTGAGCAGCCAGCACTGAAAACCTGTGCTCTGCCTGTCCTGGGATCAGCCTCCTCATCATGAGGGGCCTCACATACTCAGGCTTTTCGGGGAAGAAAAGCTTGACTGGTGGTGGTTTTGAGCTCAAGGAAACAAAAGTTCAGGCAGGGGTTGGAGTTGGTGTGGAGATACACAGCAGTGGAGTTTTTATCTCACGTGAAAGCGGTCTAGACAGGATTGTGGTGGAGCCGCGTGGAGATCCGCGGTGCTGATGGTTACGAACATTAGCATGCGTTTCCCGCTCTGGAGATTAGAGCCTAAATTTAAAGGCTGCACAACTGCCTGATTATGGGGAATCAATTTGAGTTGTCAACAATAGAAAACAACATGAAGAAACTATTTTAAATGCTTAAGCTTTCAAATGGCCTTTGGGTGCAAACCTGCAAAGACATTGCTGGTCTCATAATGCCCCAAAAGGCAATGCCAGGCTTATGGTTGCCAGCCATGGGTCATGGGTCTATTCCACTGGCAAATGGGATATTATTTGTAAATGTGACAAATGGGAAGATACTGCTCCACTGCTTTACAAGCCAGGTTTTAACAGCTCTTATTTTCTAAGGTGGCTGTTTCCATGGCTTGTAAGCATTTCATAAACGTTTCTGGAATCATTCTCATGATCCCTGTGTGAGGTTGGTAGGTCTCTGCTGCCTGAATTTTGCAGGTGGGGATAAAGGAAGCAAAGAGCAATTACAGTCTCTTCTGAGCAAAGATAGAGTGGTTCATTACTTGCTTTTATTGCCTCTGTCGTTATGGGTCCCTAGGTTCAATTAGAGCCTCCCAGTGCTACTGCAGTACATTAATGACAAAATTACTTGCCTAGAGTTTTTTGGGGAGGAAAAAAGCTGCAAGACACTGCTCAAACTTGGAGTTCAGTTTCTAGTCAGGCAGCTCCTTTATGACACCTCAGTCGCAGGTGGGCCAGGAAGTCCTCTGCCTAAATTGCTGGATCCCACATTAGCCTCCTCTCCTACACAGAGAGCCAAGCTAGTCCAAGCTGTCATCTAGCACTGCTGCAGTCCCAGCCCAGCAAGCTTCTTCAAAGGAAACAGTTGTCCCCCATAAGGAAATGAGAAGCAATGAGGACTGAGAAGGAAAACCTGATAAGCCTTCTGTTTTTTCCTCCCTTCCCTATCATTGCCACTGAAAGTCTCCTCGCAGCCAGCCTGTGCTAGCAGCCGGCCATTTTGATGAAAACATCCTAGAGATAATTATGTCAGCAAAGCTGGGATTCCACCCTCCTAAATTTATATTTTTGTAGGGTAAATATATACAGCTGAGCTGATTGCTCTCACCGTCTTAGGGGAGAGAAGTAGATATTTTTAGGTTCAGGTTAATCTCCTCCTAAAATAGGTCAGCTGATGGCTGTAAATAAGGAGATGTTTTATTTGTGCACAGAGAAAATGAGACCATGAGCACCTTTGGATCTGTGTCTCCGTGACTGGGAGGGGACAGTTCCCAAAGAGAGGATGTGTGCCTGAGTATTCTAGCAGAGAGCAGGTGGCATGGCAGTGCCTCTGGTCAGCAACAGCTCGCCTCAGAGAGGCTCCTTGTATCCATCACTGAGGCTGGACACTTTGAACTGATGGCCTTGGGAGATTTTATCCCCTCCTCTGAAATACAAGGCTGCACTGTGCCCCATGACAGAGGTCTATAATCCATCTTCTGACTTTTTGATGGCTGTACCTTTGGTGTAGGGACTAAGTTCTTGTGATTGCAATTTCAAGGCAGTATTAAAGTGTTTGAATAATAATATTTCAGCCTGCTATCTCTACATACCTATTGATTACACATTTGTGCAATGTTATTAATTGTAGCAGTACTTCTGAGATTTACTTGTAAATGTCTTCATTAAGGGATACGATTCAGAAACAGATGTATATATTTAGCTCTGCAAGTAGGTGCAATCACTCTCAGCTGATTTCAGGCCATACAGATTTGTAAGTGCTGTGAATGGTAAGCTCAGCAGATACACTAACTATTGATAGTTGAGTTCCTGGTGCTGCTCAAGTGGGTGAGAAGAATGTCTTCAAATTATGATGAGGTCACAGCTTGATTCTATAATATTATATGTGGCCAAAAATACCATGTTTGTGAAGGCACCCTCCACAAGGAGATCAGTTGGAGTATTTTCTAAAATTTCCTCTGCATTTCTCAAAAGAAACTCCAGTGACACTCCTGGAGAGGTGGTCATGTTAGCTTTGCTGATATTAAGTGGCAGCTTGCAAAATGAGGGGACCACTGCAATCAAGTTGCGTAAAGGTACTGTGCAAAGTGAGTAATGGTTTCAGCCACATTTTGGAGGATACTTTTGTTTGCCTTGCAAAAAGTAAATTCAATGTCTTAACATCATCCTCATGACCATGCTGTTTTTCCTAATGAAGCAGTTAGTATAAGTGCCTAATATTGTGATTGTAAATTCAAAGTTCATTAGATGTTAGCACAACACTCAAATTGGCTGACTGGTTTGGAGTTTCACATGCCTGGCCTAGAAAGACCAATGTAAGGTCAGAAACATTCCTGGGATATTTAGCATTTAAAGTATCATCCTAGGACATCCTACTGTTCTGTTGCTCTAGTCCTCTTACAGTGGATATTTATGCCAGGCATAATAGGGAAAAAGAAAAAGCATCAGAGGCTGGAACACCAGATTTTGACATATTCCATATGAAAAGCAGTTGTGTAGCCAGCATTAAATGTGATGTAAAATCAATTCTCAGGTTAGTTCTAGACTGAAACAGCTGCCACTAAACCTGAAAATAAAGAGCTTGTGTTACAACTACTGACTGCAGTGAGAGGAAGAAATGGGAAGAGACAAAAGAAGGAAGGCATGACTTGCTTCCTGACATCAGCTTTCAGACGAGAGTAGGAACTCTGGAGGGATGACCTGGTGCTGCTGATACCTTGGAGCACTGGATGTGTAACAACTCCACAGCACACCCTGTTCAGACACCGCTTTCAGTCAGCTCGTGCCAGGCAGAGTTTAGTGGCAGTGGCAAAGTTTAGCTGTCTACACCTACACGTCTGTTTGCTGTTTGGCATGCTCCAGGCTGCACCATGAAAAAACATATTCTTTGCTTTTTTTTTCCCCCTCCTTTTCTGAGTGGAGCCTTGAGAACCTGCTATCCTGAGACACACAGCTCAGTTCAGTGTGCCATGCCTGGTTTTTAATGCCTGTGTGTCAGATTTCACAGCAAGTAGTCACTCTCAGGTGCAATCCCAGTGCTTGGGAAATAGAGGCACCCCTCTTATTGCTCCCCCTTGGCACAGGTGAGCACGATGGGGCAGGAAACAGCTGATGTTGTCATTGGTGATCATTCTTAGGAGACATTCTGTATTACTCTGCACAGCTCCTAGCACAGGGCTTTTCTTAAATTGTGCAACAGCATCCTGTGAAGGTGCTATGCCTGACTGACTTATTAGGACAACACCGTTCATTAGTATTTGTGTTACATCCATCATCACTGTGATTTAGTGTACCAACTTGCAGACAGTCAATTTATTGTATTAAAACAGTCAGCAGACTTGCCTGTGCAAATCATAAATCCCACATCCAAAATCATAAAGTTGCTTTCAGTTTGGGTTTTTTCCTTTGCTTTATATTTTTTACCTCAAAGTCAGGTAATGTTTAGACTTTTCTCCTATGAACTGGAACTTCTAAATCTATACAGGACCTTCCACCTGATTTCTTGCTTTGAAAAGCCAAAGAAAATGGCTTTTGCAAAACTTCGTGTCTCAAAATGAATTTGACAGACATCTTCAGTTCTGTGTGTTTCACCACCTTGTGGGTACAGTCTGTGCTTTCATTTCATTTCCAAGCCACATTTTTATTCCCACCTTTTCCTGAGGTGACTTATAAATTACATTCTGAAAGAGAATAATTTTGATCTAACTTACAGCTTTATTTTTTTTAGCAATGATCAGTAGAGTATATTAGTGCTACTTAGTAATAAAGTCTCTCAAGACCTGTCTGGCACATTTTTCAGAACATCCTATACTACTCCCTGAAGAATGTGACAAGATCAAATAAAACTGTATTAGGAGAACATATAGAATACTACTTTTGTTATCAAATTTTATTTTTATTTTAAATTCAGGGGGACAGAAATGAACACTTTAGTATGACTGGACTTTCTACTGCCCATTTCACAGCCAGTGGTGTCCTATAATTTTTCATTAATGTGGTCATGAGTTTCATCAGTTTTGATTAATAGTTTCATCCTTGCTTGTCCTTCTAAAAAGTTTCATTCTGAGCATTTAATTTTTACTCACATCTGGAACCATTCTGAGTGTGTGTCCCAATCTGAGCTTCCCAGTGCAAGAAAAATATAGACTTTGTGGAGAGAGTCCAGTGCAGGGCCACAATGATTACTGAACAGCTGGAGCATCTCTGCTATGAGGGGAGACTGAGAGAGCTTGGACTGTTCAGTCTGGAGAATGGAAGGCTCCTAATCCATAACTCCAGGGGTTGGGGAATGAGAGATTAAGGAGATGGAGCTGGGTGCTGCTCAGTAGTGCCCACTGGCAGAATAAAAGGCAGTGGGCATTAAAAAAACATTAAATTCCATCTGAACAGAAGAAAACATTGGAACAGGTTGGCTAGAGAGATTGAGAGTTGGTTTAGAGATATTTGAATATCATGGAGATATTAAAAACCTGACTGGACATGGTTCTGGAAAAACTGCTTTTGGTGTTCCTGCTTCAGCAGGGTATGGGACTGGATGATCATCAGAGGAATCCACCAGTTCCTGCCATTCTGCGACTCTGTGTTACATGAATTTATAGTCCCATGTATTTGTACACATTATACTTCATGTGTGTGACATGTATTTAAAATCATGCATGCTGTTTATCCATATGCTGTAAACTCATACCTGTTCAAATGATCAGTCTGAATTCTAATGATTTCAGGTCCCTAAAGTAATTTCCACAACCTTAAATTATCCCAAAACCAGCAGAATTCATCACACTACAGCAAGTCTTTATTTTAGGCTCTTAATCATTTAAGATGTGAATACATTTCTCTTAGTATTTAAATTGCTATTTTACATTAAAAATTTATTTTTGTAAAAAGCTATTTCCCCCAAGACCTAGACCATGCATATTTAGTACCATGTCTTGTTATTTTTGTATTTAAAAGTACATTTTTACTAAATCTGTTTTCCATTGCTTTTCCTATAGAATGATCTCATTTGTACATCGAGTCATTCTTCTAAAGTAATTTTAATAGGAAATTCCAATTATGGTGCTGAAATCTGGCCTGAGTCACATAGACACAACTTTTGACAGATGCTTTGTAATGGGCTACAAAGTATTTGTGCACAAACCACAAGAAATCCAGCCTGACTCTTAGAATTCAAGCTGGTACATGATGGCTTAGTAGCAGCGCTGTTTTGCAGCCTGCAGGAGTCTGAGAGACTGTAAATCTGGATCACTAGTGAGTTATATAACAGCCTCTAAGTGAGTAAAATACACTAATGGTTAGATAAGATAGATATTTGTATGTGTATTCAGATTGTAATTAGAGTTTCTAAAAAAGCTGACAATTTATGCACATCTTCCCCAATCAACAGGCTTTGACAGGGATTAGCACTACTCCCAAGATTAGGCAGTCTGACAATCCTTGTGGCATGTACTGAAAGTCACGATAATAAAGGCTTAGAATGTAACTGCACAATTGGAATGAAGAAAGTAGAAAGCAGACCAGAAGTCATCTTTCTACAGTATCTCTTTAAGTTAATTCAGCCTCCAACTAGCATAATTCTGAAAGGAAAGTTTCAGCCATGGCTTGTGGATAAATGGTCTGTTTAATTGTGGAAAATACCTCAAGCGTGCTGGGTGGGCACCCATACATGCTGCACAGGCTGCCTTAATTATGCAGGCACTGCTTTATGCTCCTTGTGAGGCCTGTCAAAGGGTTTAGGGGGTGTTTTGGAGAGGGATTCTTTGTTCCTCAATTATTTTATGCCCTGTAATGCAGTAATGAAAACTTATTGGCAAATATCAGTGGTGATTTTTTTTTCAGGGCTTATAGCTTACAAAAGTCTGTCCTAGAAATACATCTGGATCCCATAGAATCGGAAGTTTGGGTTCACCCGTCCATATTTAGGTTTATTTGACTTAAGGTGCCAAGAAACACCCTTCCCCACCACCACTTTTATTACCCCCTTGGTGTTTATTTCAAATATGGAGGAGAAAGAAAAGTGAGGAGAGTGTCTGTCAATAGCCACAGATGCCACCACTACCCTGTGGTGAGGACGGCGGCAGGAAAAACCTCCCTGCTTGTGAGTTGCTTTTTGAATGGAAGGGAGGATTCTGCACTGCACACACTGTTTTATTTGCAGATGAGGGCTATCCTCAATGCCAAGGCAAATGTCTAGGATCCTCCTGGTCTCACCCCCTAACTACTGTGCTTTGCTAGAATTTTTCTTAATGTAATTCCCCTCTGGTTGTGGTCTCGCCCCTGCCCAGTGTTCACTGGCACAGGAAAGACCATCAGGCTTTCCTTGCCAGACATACAGGAGCAGGAAAAGTGTGGGAGAAGAGCAAGGGACATCTTTTTAGTTTTTATATTGTGTTGGATGCTAGAATGTAGAAAAATAGATCTGCTCGTCAATAAATATATAAGAGAAGATATTACTTCTTCATCATTCTGGTAGGTGATAAGCCTGCAGCCATTTATCAACTGTCCAGCAGAAATAAATGTCTGTTGTCATTTTCTCACATTTAATAACATTATACTTCTTTGTAATTTTAGCTGTTCATCTCAACTGCTACATTTTTTTTCGTTTTGAAAGAAGTGAGCTTAGAAGAGAAAGGATACTTTAATGAGGCTTCCTCCGTTCTTTGACAAGGCAACAAAATGATTGTAAAAAACATGAGGTTAATTATTTGGTTAATAAATCTGGAAGACATGTGCTTGCTTAAAGCAGAATAAACACCAAGCAGTCTCACTTGGATTTGCAGTGGCTTTGAAGTTGAGTTTGCCTTTGGAACACTACCAGCATCATTTTCTCAGCTTGCTATCCCAGAGCCCCTACTAAATTTTCCTATCACCCTTTGGCAGACATCCCACCCTGTGTGTCATGTAAAGGAGATGACATATTTCCATATTTCCTTGTATCAATAAACCTTTCTCATAACTCCAGACAGCAAGACCTGAAGTTCTTAAGTGCTTCAGCAAGCATGGCTAGTAGGCAACCTACTGGAGGCTTTGCTTAAGTGGAAGACTGTTTTTACAGAATTTGGTATGACAGTGAATAATACAATCTCTCCATTAGTATTTCTACCCCAATAGCAAAATAACTTGATTCTAAACTACACCCACAATTTCAGCTTTCAATATGACTTTGCCTAATTATACTGCAGGGACCATCAGCAGCAAAGCTGGAGCTTCAGGTTGTCAAGTTTGGGATAACTGGAGTTTGAGGCTTCTGTGAAGATATGGCAGAAGGTTTGCAGTAGGAAGACAGATACCTGCTAAAAGTATACAGGCATACCCCTCTGAAGGTTCATCTAGATGAGCAGAAAGGAGGTGGTCAGCTGCCACACCAAGGTGCATGGGGTGGCGTTTTCCTGTCAGAACTTGATGTGAACTTGTAGTAAGGAAAGGAGGCACTAAGTAAAAAATCTTATATTATGTCTTCTTAAAACACAGACCATGTTTTCCTATATTTGCATGGAAAATAGATGAGGATCATGTCATATATATGATACATCACAATATAACTAGGCTGGGGTAAATTCATGTTATTCCTAATGTGACAGACTTCTCCTGAGGAGGTAAAATCAGTGCAGGTTGCATTGGTTTGGGTTGGGCTCCACAGGAACACATCTGTTATCCTCTTGTGTCTTAAAGCCCTGGCTATAACCATCCTGCCCTTCACAAGCGTCTCTTCAAGCAGGGCTATTCTCCCTTCTCCCATGGATGCTCTACTCCTGGTCAAGCAGTGACACAGCTCTCTCTCTTGTAGCCTCACAATAGATCCTGAGAGAAAGGTCCTGTCAGAAAAGACCTACTGACAACAGTCTTCCTCCACTGGCCTCATGCTATGCTCTTGGCTGCCTGGGTGCTCCTTCTCACCAGCTGGCCTGGGATTGGCACCCCCCCTTCCCTGACATGGTTTCAAAAGAAAACGGCCTCCTGAAGTATTGCTTAGACATACCTGTGAGATCTGAATGGAGTTTTGGCACCTTGTGGCCTCTGTCTCAATTGCAGGTATTTTACAAGAGGAGCTGCTGGACTTCTCCAGGGTACGAGCCTCCAACCCTATACTAGTGCATGTGTTCAAGTACCCAGTAAAGGCTGGAATTCACAGCAGAGATGCTGATTTATTTTAGGACCCCCTTCACCCAGGCCAAGCAGAGCTGAGAATCAAAGCATCTGAATACTTGTTAAGCCTTACAAGCATGAGTTCCTTTGCGATCGCAATTTCAGTGAATTTCGTTACAGTACTCATTGGGAAGCATCCAGTCAGGATGAATTGTTTGTCACCATCAGGAAACAGAACAAATCCGATTATCCTGGTGGTTGGGATCATTGCAGAGACAGTGAAGTGCTAGGGTGGGATATATCTGAAACATCCCAGGAAAAAAAAAAAGTCCAGTGCCGTTGTTTGGAGCTTTTTGTGCACAGGAAGAAACATAGGTAAAAATCAAATGCTCTGACAATCCCAAATCTGCCTAAACAAATCCCACATCCACTGGGGATATCAGCACATGAACAACATATACCAGATAAGCATTTAAAAAAGGAGAGCTTTCTGCATCACTTTTTTAAATGGACCCATCTCCTCCCACTTGTCTTCGCCAGATCTGGATTTGAAATGATTTACAGCATGTTGTGAACTTGTAATCATCTCAGAGATAATAAAGTATCTCAGCTCTAAAGGAAAGGTGAAATTCCATCACCTTTTGTGATGCAAATATTTTGAAATAGGGAGGACATTCCTTCTTAGCCTTTCAAAGCAGATCATGCCATGTAATTACACTAATTTTACTGCTGAGCTACAAATGCAAACATAAGGAAGACATGTGGGCAGTCCTGTATGGCTAACAAGGGATGAAAGATTTGTAGATCCTCAACTTCCAAACGCGGGATCAGCTCCAGCCCTGGATAGAGCAGCAACAACTGTCAGATACATGACAAAAAAAGATTTCAACTTATTGTTATCTTTCTAGTGACAGTAGTTCATAATTTGTTTTTTTTTTTTTTTTCTCAGAAGGTTATCCACTATATAATTACAGAGCTTCCACCCAGTTAGGAAATTGTGCCCTGTTCTTCATCTGAATCTGCCTGGAACCACCTTTCAGGCACCTTTTGTGAGTAGTCCAAGAGATTCACCCTGGTTTCAGATTTCTGTATGCAAGTATCTATACTCAGAGCTTGAGCTACATCTCAGCTTTTGTCAGTGAGCTGAATAAGTTGAGCTTCTTAAGTTTCAAATCATGACTTATTTTCCAGTCCCTGGAGATACCTGTAACCTTCTTTTGAACTCTCTCCCCCTCTCCATCCTCATTATTTCTACATATTTTCTGAGGTGTGGATGAATAGCCATAAACAGTCACACCAAAGGTGTATCTAGCCTAGGGTCCTGCCTCCCACATGACACAGTAACATTAATAACAGTGAAAGGAAGGTGCTGCTGTCTTCCCTGCTACCTGGTCTAACATTCAAGTGATGCAAAGTGCATTGTTGATATACACATGTTCATAGCCTGAACTGGGGTCACCACCCATTTTCTGGTTGACATTCCTGGTTGTGTGGATCCAGGGATCACCTTAGCATTTTTCTTGCCCTTAAAGTGCCTCAGAAGCTCATGTTGACCCACTGCCTATGAATTTTTTGTAAATCTTCCATGGAGCTGCACCCTCCCAAGACAGCTCACGTGCTCTAGCAAACAAAACATGCAATCTGATGGAGGGAGTACATGTGATCCTTCAACCTAGCCTTGGCTTGACTCTCAAGTTCTGATCTGGAAAGCCAGCATATGTTTTCTCCTGACCTGCGGTGTCACGTTGTGTCCAGAAAGAAACATTCTGCCCTCCTACCTTCCAAGTTAAAAAGTGCAGAAGATGAGATATTAATACTTGACTTCAGATCATTTCCAAGCCTACCTGCTCTTCACCTTCCATTTGGCGAGTAAACCTTGCTTTCCAGAGATTTTACTACAATGTACTCTAGCATACTGTAACATGCTTGCAGGAATGTGACCTGAAAGCTTTCAATGATAGAAGAGTTCTAAAAAGTTTAGGAGCTACTTATATTAAATAAAATACATTTAAGTATAGAGTTGGCTCATGGATTTTTTGAGAGTATCTGCAGAGAAGGCTTAAAAACTAAAACCAGCATTGACTGTCTTTGTAAAAGAAAACTGAGATTCCCTTTTAATACTATAATCACTCTGGGTGTTAGAGCATTAAAAGTTACAGCAGCATTATAGAGGAAGGAATGAGTTGGCAGTACTGCCACCACATTTAACTCCTAGGACTTCTAAATTAACACGAGAGAAATCACATACAGATCTCCAGTGAACACCCACCCCCTCCTCACAGCTCCCTGCCCCATTGCTGCTCTCCTTCATGCATTCTCACCCCTGAATCCTGTGTCTGCTCTTCAGCATCACAGAAATAGGCAGAGAGATTCCAGCTTCCTTTATCCACATGCAGGACCTCTGCCCTCGCCCACACATACGTATTCCAGTCAGTGCATACACACCAGCCCCTGCACTTGCACATGGCTTCACTTAGAATTTTATCCTGGAGACAGGAGAAGACACAGAGGGTCCCCATTGTCCAGGCATTCAAGGTGTCTGAGTTGTTTTGAGGGGGAACTTCAGGAAAATGCCTTTTGCAGCTTGCTGGCATTTAGGAGCCCCCTAGTGAGGTGAGTATTGGTCTGAGCTGCTCTTTCCCAAATTGAGTGGTTGTGATGGATTATATTTATACTTCCACTGTTCCAGCCTTTCACAAACCATCCCACACATCTCTTATATTAGAAGGCTTCAGCCTAATATTTTTTGAGCTGTGCATATGGGACCATGATTATATCATCTTTATTTGTTTTTCTCCATTCACTCTCACTCCTCCATTCTTCTCTCTCCCTGTCATTATTGTTTAAGGCTCCACTAAAATATTACACAGTGGTTTTTACTCCTCACCATCTTTTTCCCCCTTGTTGGCAGATGCTTACCCCAATTCTGAAGTGATCTATGTGTGGACTAATAGCACCACAACATCTGTGGTGGTGGCCGAAGATGGCTCACGACTTAACCAGTACCACCTGATGGGACAAACCGTGGGAACAGAAAACATCAGTACCAGTACAGGTAGGGGGAACATTTCCATCCCATAGTTGCTGACAGCTGGAGCAGGAGGGGAGATTCACAGGCTCTGGTTATTTTGCAGTAAGGCTAGGGAAGCACCTGTGGGATGTGGAGCACTGGGGTGATCCTGTGCAGGTTCATGGCCACTGAGGAGAGGCATTTAAACCCTGAGGGGGTTATATGCTGGTTCTTAGGGACATTGCAAGGCTGTGACTGAAGCTCCTGCTATTTACAGGAGTGCCAGAGAAGCTGCACAATTTCTTGGCGATCGCCCTTGCTGAGGCTGCCAGTGCTGTTCCTGGCTTATTTCCCCGTGGGAGGAACCACCCTGGGAGGCAAACACCACCCACGCATTTGATCCGTTTCAATCATCGCTTTAAAATGATTGCTTAATGAAACCGCGTGGGGGGAAGGGAATGGGGGG